>CAUHTR010000812.1:0-102985 GCA_959609185.1 Schmidtea polychroa | reverse complement strand
AAAATTAACATAATAAATATGCTAGTCCAAATATAGCAGGCGAGCTACTGTATGTGGTGTTTAATATTCAAGTGTGCCTTTTTAGGGATGTGGACACAATCATCCTTTCTCGTTTTTCTTGTGTTATTGATAGAAGCCCCGATGATTTTCATATGTTTTTCTGGAGCCTTTAATTACTCTATCTATCATTTTGTTCTTTATGGGCATGTATTCTCCATATCTGAGTCCCAGCTTTCTGAACACATCATTATTCCGTTTGTCCCATGTTCCGAGGGAGCATACCACGAATGTTTCTACTGTTGTGTATGTGTTTGCTGCTTCTTGGAGGTCTTGTGCTAATTTTCTGTATTTGTTTTGGTTTTTTGTTCTTGATGCTTCTATGGTTGGATGGTCATCAAATGGGCATTTTACATCTACTATCATTATGTGATCCTTTAGTCTGGCTATTATATCTGGTTTTAATATTTCTTTTGCTTCTTTTGGTTTTTTCTCTGTTTCAAAATTGATTCCATTGTTCTCAGTATTTCTCCCAGTGCTTGTTGGTCCTCATTCTGGTTCCTCTTACACACATGTTTAGGACGTGTATGGATGATTCGTGGGGATTTTCACAGTTTCTGCATTTTGTGCTGCCTAATCTGCCTCCTTGGTTTGATTGTTTCATATTTATGTCTAGCATGTTGGCACGAGCCTTAATTATGAATCGCCATTCGTAGTCTTTCAGGTTTTTCGGCATTTTCCATTCTGTGTATTCTGATTGTGGCAATCTGAGAATATGGCCTTCGCAGTTGGCCTGTGTTTATTTTTGAAAGTATCCCTCACGAATCATCCAGTGTAGTTTCTTTGAGGCTTCATTTAAATGAGGTGGAAAAACTTCTTCGGGTTTTTCTTGTGAGTTGCATTTGATGTTGCATCCTGTACCTATATTTCTCATTATAAATGTTATCTTTATATTGTGGTCTTTGTACAGTTGTGTGGTTGCGTTTTTGATTCTATCGAGCCAGGTTTTTTTGGCTGAGTTTGATTTTTTATGTTCATATGTTCCATCCAATCCATTTTAATGCTTCTTGTAGTGATGGGAGTTTTAGTTCTTGTTTCGGCTACATCAATCAGTTCTTCTGTAATAATTTTTACTATTGCCGTGTGTTTGCTGTTTATTAGTTTTAGGAATCTTGCTATTGTTTGTATCATCGGTTCATCTACGATTTTGGTTATGCCTATTCCTCCTTTTTCTTCAGGGGAGTAGAAGATGGCGTCCATTAGTGGGCTTTTCTGTTGTAGATCCAACACATCTTTATCTTTTATCATCATTCTTATTTTATCATCGAATTTTTCTGCTTGGGTTTTTGTTATTTCCTCTGCTTGTAATATAAATGTAAATTTCGAGTGACAGAAGGTGTTGTAGGCTTCTATCTTTTGTTGAGCTCTTAGGAGTGATTTGAATATGCTTGTTGCTTTGGCTTCCACTTCTTGGAAGATCTCGTTTAGGTCATTTTTCTTTGTATTTCCTATTGAGACCCCCAAGTAAGTGTATAGATATTCCTCATTTATCTTTTTGATCTTTATGCCGTTGAGGTAAATGTTGTTTTCCCATCCAACATTGTCATTCTTGTTGATATAATATCCATATTTTTCTGGTTTAAATATCAGATGGGCTAGTTTATCTTGTTCTACGATTATGTCTAGCAGTTCTTGTATCAAATGATGTTCTGGTGCCATTAGGACGAGGTCGTCAGCATATGCTAGGATACTTATTATTTCTCCTGCTATCTGAACTCCTTTTCCGCTGTTTATTGCAGCTTGTATTAGATATTCAAAACAGAGACTAAAGATTGTCATGGATAATGGACATCCTTGTTTGACACCTTTTTCTTGTTTAATTTCGCTGAATTTAGTGTCTCCATTAGATACCTAACAACTAGGTACTATCTAAGTGTTATTTACAATCAGATACCAATTACCAACTACCAGCTACTAAATATTTTTAACTAGGTACTAATAAATAAATACCAAATACTTACAACTAGGTACCATGTACAAACATCTAACTAAGTATTCTTGTATTTTACCAAATGCTTTTTAAATAAATTAATTTTTATTTCTGTTAGAATTTAAAAATATTTTTAATTACAATCAATAATGAATAATTATCAACCACTTTAAAACACATGGTTGAATTGAAAATAATATGAATAAAATTACAATGAAAGACTATAGAATTCTAATTCTAATTCACAAAAGATCTGCTTAACTTTTAATTGATTACTACTGACTTATTATTGCAAAGTAAAAATTGCATGCTTATTCAATAAATAGTTATTGTTGATTTGTTTTATTATATATAGTCTGAGTTTATCGGACAGGATGTTTTGACCCCCTATTGGTACTGGTTGTAAGGGTCATACTCAACCCACCTACCTATTAACTAGCTACCATGTACTAACAACTAGGTCTCAAACAACTAAATACTAAACACTTAAAACTAGCTGCCATGTACTAATAACCAACAGCAAATCCCATCAAGAAATTAACAAGTATCAACCTACAACTATATAACAACATACAGTTAACAACACCGTACCAACTACCAAGTACAAGATACCAACAACTTAGTATCATCAATCAGTAACTTACGAACACGTATTTACAACCAGATACCTACAACTAGATACTAACAACCAGATACCTGCTACCAAGTACTTACAACTAGATACCAATTACTTATAACCATTTAGCAACACATTAAAATTACAACAATTAAATACAAAATATTCTTCAACACATACATTATCTTATTGTCAACATCTACAACTAAACTCTATCAACCAGATACCAAGTACCTACAACCAACAACTACGTACTAACAAATAGATCTTTAAAAGAAAGTCCTCTTCACTTGAAGAAATTGGATGAAAAATTAATAAAATTTTCCAATAACTAGGTAAAAATTGAATAAATCATTGTAAAAATAACATGTAAAAATTATTCAAAACAAACTAAATAGATATCATAAAATGTAATTAATGGAAGAGAAAGAACTTTAAATTCTAGTCATTAATAATCGAGTAAATAAAAAACATACTGATCATTCAAGTTAATGTGAATCATCTAAGACTGTGGTCGCCAACCTTTTAGTACCAAAGAGCACATTCCAAATTATCGATGGTGTAACGGGCACCATTTATTTTTAAAAGGTAAATTTATAGTGACTTTCAAATTAACACTTTAAAGACCGGCATTTCGAAAATACATACAAAAATGACACGAATTCGAGTCATCGGCCAATAAAGTGTTAATAACGCAAATAATGTACAAAACAACATATTTAATTTAACGAATATTACCTTTATTCAATATAATTATATATATATATATATATAACAAACTAAAAATACAATACCAAACAACTTTTATTAAGTTAATATGATTTTTGGCACTAAGTATCAGTGGCCAATGTCTCATAATTAGGGATGTAAGCTGATATTCCTGCTCGCAGACAATCATCAAGATGCTCGTCGGTAATTCGAGATCTGTGTTTAGATTTTATTATATTCATTGTTGAAAACAACGATTCGCATAAATATGTGGAACCGAAGAACGATTTTATTTTATATGCCGCAATTTTTAACAATGGAAACTTTTTTTTGTCAACTAAGTTCTAAAATTGTTCATCTGTTACATACGATTTCAGCACAATATCATTTTTAAGATCCAAAATCTCAAGTTCCAGATGCTCTGCTCTTTTTTCAATAAGTATTCCAATTGATGTCGCTAATGCTATTACATTTTCCTGGCTAGTAAATGGATTTAGAAGAAAGATGACTACAGGTATACCCCGGTTAACGTTGTTAAATGGTTCCAGAAAAACGCGATGTTAACCGAAACAACGTTATACGAAGCAATTATAATTAAGAAAAAAATTCGCAATTAAATAGATTTAAAAGATTTAAAAGATCCTTTTTCACCATGGTGGACCGACGTTACAGCGAAACAACTTTATTCGGGGCAACGTTATCCGGGGTATGACTGTATTGGTTCTATAATAGCAAACTGTTCAAATCTTTTTTCAAACTGTTCTTTCAGTGTTTATTATTTCATTATTTCTTAATTTATTATTATTATTTCTTTTTTATTATTATTATTATTTCTTATTTCATCTATCAAGCTTAAAAAACTTGTAAGCACTTTGTTTTTACTGAGCCATTGTACCTCTGCATACAAGATAAGATCGGAATGTTCATCTTCAGTACCTTCCAGTAAGGCCCTGAACAGTCGGTGTTGCAAAGTCGCTGCTCGAATAGAGTTAACAATTTTAATTACGATCTTCATAATGTGAGCAAATGAAAGTATTTTACTGTACAATACTTCCTGATGGATAATACAATGGTACGCCATAAAGTTTGGAAAGCATTTATCTTTCTTGCAAAGGGCGACAAATCTGTTGATACTATCCACCATTGCTGGTGTCCTGTCAGTGGTGATAGCAGACATCTTGTGGAGAGGTATATATATTGAAATGTATGAATAATGCTAAGGATCGTAGTATGAATGAATGTAAATTGACTGATATGTCGAATGATGTAGTGAATATGAGTATTGATACTAACAAACAAGATGAGCCAAAATATACAATGGTATTGCCGTATTCTGAAGGATATAAAGATTTCAAATGAGAAAGATAGGTAAACAGCTGGGTACATTGAATTATAGAATTGTTTCAAAATCGTCCAAAGTACGTAGTATGTTTGTTAGTAAATCTAAAACGCCGGTTGGATTGTGTTCGAATCTTGTTTATCAATTCACATGTAATGGGTGTAATGCCGCATACATTGAGAGATTTCATCTCTGTACTCGAGTTCAAGAACACTGTCAACCGAAGGGAGTGTCCAATATTAAGGATCACAATAAAATCTGTATGAGAGAATTAGGAATGTCTGATTTTAAAATCTTATCAAAAAATTTTATTAATTGTTTTGAGCGTGTGATATGTGATAAGAACTTTTAATCCTAAAATCAATGTGCAGAATGCAGTGAATACGTGTGTGTGTTGAATGTTTTTAATTAAAAGTTTTGTATGTTGATGTATATTGAATAATAGTTATGTTAAATAATTAAAAAAATAATTAAAATAATATTTTTTAAATAATTTTAAAGTTTAAATATAATTGATTATTGAAAATTATTTTTAAAAAAATAATTATTTAAAATTTTTATTTATAGTTTAAAATTTATAGATTTTATAATTTGTTTATATATTATCAATATAGTATAGTTATTCATCCGTCATGAATGTAGGTAATCTGATGATGATAGTGATGCTATCGAAATATATAGTGAAAAAGATGTACGAATGGCGACAATTATATAAATTCATAGAAACACAGCCTTAAATCACAACAATGACCATAACTATAGTTTTCGGGTTCCTCGATCGTTTGTTTATATGTCAAAGCTACTAGTCTAACAAAATCATGATTTTTTATTATTGGCTTTCACAGTCTTTTATTTAAAACACTTGATATTTAGATCGACTTTTGTATACACTTTCCTTATTTCTTTATATATCAATCATTATAACTTGTTTCAAAACTGTCATTTTTGCACCACTTTAAAATACTTTTAACATTCTTTTATAATTGCCTCTACATCATCATTTTTATGAAAATCACCTGGAAATAATTTCTTTGCGAAATATTAAATTAACGTAGTCGAACATTTTATATGTTACTAATCTTCTAAATTGCTTTCATTTGATAAACTTGAACTCGAAGTCATAATCAAAAAACATTAATTTAAAAAATAATATTTGATTTTTAAACAAACTTTTACAGACCATTTGGCGTTTCGAACCAAATATTTTTAAAAATATTTATTTATACAGTAAAACCTTGAGATAATGTATATATTGGGGGATAGGGTGTCCGTTAAATACGAAAGTCCGTTATATGAAAATAGGTTCAAAATAAATCATAAAACATTTTTTGAAAATATGTACATTGTATTTAGATATATTTAAAAAATATAAAAAACAAACAAAATTCTATTTAATTGTTCTTCGGACCCTCGTCATGAAGTGACGTTGCTGTTCGATATCGACGTGCTTGCTTTCGATAATCCTGTTTTGAAAAAGGAATCATGTTTTGTTTGCACTTTTGAGGTTTGCTGTTTTTTTTATAATCTACTCTCTAAAATTACGAAAACAGTTACTTAATTATATAAATTCATTTCTGATTTTAAAAATATAATTATTTACAATTTCTTTTTATTTTATACTATTTTATCATGCAAAATGGCGTGATACAATTTAAAAACTACAATTTTCCGAAAGATTAAAATAACAGAAATTATTCTGAAAATCATGAAAATTAACGAAAGGAGAACGTCAATAACGAAGATGGTTGCTTTTCCCAAAGTACAAAGATGTCACATTGTGTTATAAGTGTAGGTTTTTAACTCTTCTGTTTTTATCTAGTTTTAACGGTTGGGTACGTTTAAGGTTGCAATTACAAAGGTATGATAGACCAGAATATCATTTATAAACTATGTACAAATTGTTACAACTTGAAAGAAAATACTATTAATAAAGAACATTAAAAAATAATTAAAAATAAAAACAGCATTTAAATCCTTTATTAAACGGATTGTTGCTGCAATTTTACATTTATTAGGGCATCATTTGGTGTTTATGGGAATATTGATGCTTCAAATAAATCACACAACTGTCATTTTTTTATTCTCATAGAATTACTTGTTAGATTTGACTCAATCATGAAACAACATTTGATTTAATTCAACGAGATTTAATTATAATAAACTAAATGTAAATGAGTAGGTATATATTAGCCTCCCGTACCCAACCGACCGATGTACCACTCCCCTTCCACCTCCTTCTCCTAGATTTTCCGGATTAATCTTTGATTACATAGTTACGTATTATTTAATTAAAATATTTATGTAAATTTGAAGCACGTGAATATCACACTATATTGAGGGGGTACTTTAGTCTTAGGGATTTTTGTACAGGGAATTTGGCTCTCGTTAGAGAACCTTAAAGTAAATTTTCTCTAGATGTGTGAAATCCAGCCCAACAGAAATCCTCGACTCACAAATTTTCTTTTTGGGTGTATAGATGAGGTACTTTTTTTGGTGACCCATAATAAACAGTTTTTAAATTTTGTTTAAATCGATGATTATATAACTTTTAAAAATTCTCTATTTAATGAGCCTTTGGAGTAATCAAAATTTTTCAATTTCATTTTTAGTACACCAATGTTGAATTTACACATCATTTTAAACAACTTGAGATAATTCACTTAAACAATATATAGGTAGAATTTAATTCTCTACAAAATGTGATTATTATTTATTTCAATTCACAGTCGTAACACCTTAAACAGCGCCTGTTTATACCAACATTTACATACACACATATTTCTAACGTTTAAAAAATATAAATTATTTATCTATACTTAAGAAAACCCATTCTGCTATTAAGAAATAATATTAAAAACTAAATATTTATTAAAATTATAGAGAAATTTGAGCGCTATGTACTCTCCAAAGTGGTGATATGATATCTTTCTAAACCATTTTATATCCCTGTATTAAAATATTTAGAAACTAGCTTTCTCCATCTTTATATTCAATTTCTTCAGAGACATCATGAAAACGGGAATTTTGATTGTTGATGAATATATTTTCATTGTAATGTAGATTTTTTATTGATTTTCACTAGCACTTTATTTACTTTTTACAACATCTTCTTTTGTTATATGAGCAATGAAGTTTGAATATTGCAACTCGATTACAGTATTTCAGTCATAAATTTTTACATAGAAAATTATGTATTTAGAATATATAAATACTCAAGTGGTCATTATTAATAACTTTAATTGAAGTATTATTTTAAAAAATATTTCTTCCAGATTAAAACAAATATTTTTAAATTTTAAATTAATTAGAAATTATATTTCAATTATTTGCATTTATTTTCTATTTTAGTTATTTTAATTGAAATTAAACATAAGATTAATCAACATGAAAACTGAACAAGAAACTATTTAATCCGATTTATAATAATTCTAATATTTAAAGATGAAATTCACATTACTATTAACAAAAAATAATACAACGATTTCAGATTTTCAGCGCATCAATTGAATACTTCAATCAGTAAGATTTCTTTAAACATGCCAGACAAGACTATAGTAGTGGAAAACAGTATAATACATTTTAATATTCATTCAATCAATCAGAAATTATATTTCCCCTTTCAATACAAATGCAATTTTCACTTTCCCTGCAACATTTATTCAACTGAAAGTAGGTAAACCCTCGGTACAAAAAATCCAATTAATAATTCAGAGCAAATTCTTTGAATGGCTTATGAGAAATTATTAATTCTGACTTTCATCTAATTAATTAAAATGTATCATTAAATAAATATCAAGATGCTTTAAATTTTCATTCTAAGTGATTTTTTAAAAATTAATTTAATATTATTATTTTTTAAATTTTTAAATTGGTGGTAATTTTATTTAAAATTAATAATTATTAATAATTATATTCCTTTTGCACTTGGAGAATATTTCCAGACTTCCTTCCATCAAATTGTTAATTATTGTGATGATATTATTAATTGTTTTTTCATTTCATAATTTGTTTGTATGATTCGTAATATTCAATATTGTTCGAATTAATGTGAACTCAGTGATAATTTAAAGAAATCATTTATTGATTACAAACAACTAAAATAATTAGAAAAATATTTCATTTACATGTTTCTAATAGGAAATGTCTCATCCTTTTATAACGTTTGCAACACGTTCTGGCATTGGAGTGAACAAGTTATTTTCAGTTTTTTGATATTTTCTGGTCTCAAAACCATATCTGTACTACAGCTTCAATTAGTTTTGTTTTTGTTGTACAATTCATTTTATGAAGTCTAGATATTACAACAGCTCAGAGATTTTTGATAGGATTTAGATCGGGTAAGTTCCCTCGCCATTTAAAGCATGAAATCGTTTTATCCTTGAGCGGAATCTTGTTTGAAAACTGCTCGACCATTGACATCAACTTTTCTTAGTTCAGCTTTCAGTTTTGTTCTATCAAGTCTCTACTTTTCCTACAGGCAATATGAACTGCCATATGTTTGTCGTAGCCAATTTTTCTAATAAAACGAGATCTCTGTCGTTGTACTAAGAAATGGCTTTCATTAGAGAATAACACGTTTCTCCAATCTTCAAAAGTCTAGCTCACATATTTTTTGGCTCTAATATATCTTTTTCTTCGTGTCAGTGGTCAATAATTATTTTTTTAGGTTTAATTGCTTTTCTTCCACCTTCAATAAGTCTTTTGAACTATGAAGTCTTTAATAATAATTCCAGCATATGTTAAGTCTTGCTGAAGTTCTTGATTTGTTTTAATAAGATTCAATTTACTTTTTTCATTAAAAAAGCTTAATCACTTCTTGTTGTCTTCCTCTTCCCTACATAATTCCATTTCCTGTTTACCTCAATCGTCTCAATATTAAAACATGTTAAACCAAAACATGTAGATTATTTCGTGTTCACATTAATTCACACAGTACTGTAAATTCCAATCAATTCTCTACAGTAAGATTTAAAATACCTTACTATAGATATCAAAAATAGAAAATATCATAAACAATGATATTAAAAACATTTAATAAAAGTGAACTTTTTGGAAATTCTATAAGAAAGCACCACTTGAACATTCGTTTTATGATATATTTAGACAGTTTTCCTGTCATCGTCAAGTTAGACGTCAACTTGGTGTCAAAGAAACTATAACAAAGAGGCAAAACATTATTGTTTGCGACATAATAGTCAAACCAAAGACGTAGAATAATTTCGTCATTCGATAATCTTTTGAGTAATGAGTGGTTGAGAAATGCCACCCACCTTCAATTTTTATTTTGGCCGAATTTTGGGAAATATATTTTAAATTAATAAATATTGTAATACAGGGTTTCAAACTTAATTTAAGCCTATTTAAACTTAGTTTAATCTCGTTAATACTTAATTAAATTTTCAAAATTTTTTATTTCATTTTATATAATTAATTATTTTCTTTGTTGATTTGTCTAAATATTTATGTTATAAATAATGTTTGCAATAAATCAATCAAATACTTTCTTTTTTCTTTCTGAACATTTTATTTTTCTAAGATAGTCATATATTTTTATTTTTTTTAATGAAATTCACGTACAGCTCACGCTTGTTAAAGAGTATTTTAAGGTAGATACTGTATTCTATTATTATTTGTATTATAATATTATTACTAGTTATTTTATATAACATATTACTGTATGTTTTTTATGGGGTGGTCAAAATAGTATCATGCGCCGAACGACCGTTATGCTCGCTTTTCCACTGTTTATATAGGAAGTTGTTTTTAATAATTCAAAGTGTTATTTTAAGTATAGAATAATAATGTAAAACCTCATTTCATCGGGTAAATATATGTTTGTAATATTTCTTCAATTTATCAAGTTCATCAACTTCAGAATTTCAATCGAGTCATCTTGTAAAGAATTGAATTCTGTTTATACATTGTTTGGATGAAAATATAGATCAAGTCTTATAAAACTTTGAAAATTGAAAATTTGAAAATTTGAAAAATGATGGTTACTTCATTTAAAAAGAGATCTTAAAAAGGCTTAATCATCCATTGGGACAAGAAAATAATTTGAAGTATGCCGAAATCAACAGCTAAAACAAAATATTAAAATGCATCACATAATCACAGATTAAAACAAAATATTGGGGATATCGCCAAAAAAGTTGTCATCATTGATTAAAACCAAATAAAAAACGTAAACAACGTAAACAAATGTTTATGAAAATGCTGAATTAGTTTTATAAATAGTTAATCAAAAATTTCTCCAATTAGTGAAAAGTTTTCAGTTTGTTAAATATTATTTAAAAACTAAGTTTTATACAGAATTCAATTAATAATTTTTTTGCTTTTTAAAAACTAAAACGAATTTTCGGCTCTTAAGAAATGAAGTCAAAATAAACATTTAGAAATTTATAAAAAGTATTTATATTTATTTTACACAATTAACTTAATTGGTGTTATTCAGCAAACTTTGCGTAATATTTTGATAAATTTAAAATTTGGTTTTAGAAATAATTATCTTTTAATTGTCAATAATAATCTATGAATCTATGGGAAATGTTCTCAACTTGTAGATCGCGGAAAGTTTTGAAAAATAATTTCAAAAAAATTAAAAAGCAGTTTGCTCTGATTTAAACAATATTAAATCGAAGAACAGAGATAAAATTTACAGTATTGACAACAAAATGTGAGTACGTTTATCAAATATTAAACCCAGATTCCAAAAATTATGCAATAACCACCATGCGCAAAAGTTTCATTAAAAAATCCTAAAAATTCTTAATTCCATTTTTATGATATTTTAAATTAATTTTTCAAAATTTTAAAATTTTAAAATTTTTTAGTGCTTTGCGCATAAAAAAATGTTGAGAAACTCTGATTTTGGGTTTGAAAGTTACTCTTTAAATTTTTAGGTTATTACTCAAAGTTGACAAACTAAAATTTAAAATTTAATTAATTATTTTAAAACTTTTAAAAGTATAAAAATATATTCATAATTAAAAATTAAGATAAAAAAATTAATTTAAATTGTTTTCACTTTTCAAAGTCGATTGTTAACTTATTTTTAGATGTTAATTTTAGAGATATTATAAATTAACACAAATTTTTATATGAACATGAAGTTGTGAAGCGTAAAAATGTTACTAAACTGATCACGATAAAAAAAATATTAAATAAATGAGAAAATTAGAATTTTTAGATTTCCATTAATCTTTTAGAATTGCTGTACGACAAAAACAATGTCGCTAGATGAAAAATACAAAAATTTAATTTTTTTAAAACCCCTCCCCCTCTCCCACTTCATACAAGTCATAGGCTCATTAAATATAGAATTTAATTACATGTATATTGATATAAAAAGTTCTAATAAAAAATTCAATGAATTTATGATGTAATCAGCGATTTTTAACAAAATTAAATGTTGTGTAATCGACGATTAAAACAAAAATCGACATGCTGCATAATCACCGATTAAAACAAAATTTAAAATATTATGTAATCACTGATTAAGATAAAAATTTTAAAATATTATGAGGAGGGTCACCTAAAAAAGGTACCACCCCCATATTCGCTCAAAAAAATTTTGTGAGAGTCGAGGATTCCAGTTGGGCTGGAGTCGATACATCTATTTACTATCTAATCTTTAAACACGATTTCCAGCTCGATAGACCGGTTTTATCTCAATTTCAGTGAAACCATATGAACCATAAGTTGAATTTAATTCTCTATAAGTTGAATTGATTTTAAAGTTTATATTTCGTTTAGTGTGCATGTTTTCTTAACCTTTTACATTTTTCATCTAGTAAAATTAATTTTCTTGAGTTTTTACTGTAACAATGTATAGATGAAATTTATTTCTCTGCAAATGTGTATAATCAAAATTTAGAATATTGGACTTCTTGTTCTACTCCAAGATGTTTTGTTATAAAATTGTTAGTTGAAATAATTTTATTGAGTTTTTAATGTAACAATTGTGTATATGAAATTTAATTCTCTATAAACTAGTTTGATCTAGAATTGAAAATGGTTGTAAAAATTATTAGTTTGTTGGAATTTGATGATAAATGTATTGATTTGTTGGAATTCATTTCATTATTTTTTTACTCTGTTTCAATATTTCTATTTTCTTGTTACAATTTGATGATTATTTACCGAAATATGTGAAATTTAATGAAAGATTTCAGAATTTATTGCACTATTTTTATTAATTTGTTACCCTTCACCAAAATAAAGTATTACTTTATTGCAATTAACTTACACAATTTTATTACTTTGTTGCAAGAATTTTATTATTTTGTTATAATTTGATAAATATTTTATAACTTTTACCGAAACATGTTATTACTTTGTTGTAATTTATTGTAAAATATGTATTAAATTGTTTCCATTCACTGAAATAATTTCTTACCTTATTGCAACTTAATGAATACTTTATAACATTATTGTAATTTAATGAAAGATTTCGCAATATTGTTGAGATTTATTGTAATAATTTTATTAATTTTGTAACCATTAACTGAAATAATTTATTATTTTGCTATCATTATTTTTATTATATTTAATGTTTAAATATAGTAATAGTAATAATTAATGATTTATTCAAACTTCGCATGTACCAGTTGTAAAGAACTACAGAGTTATATAGAAGAATTCAATTGTCAAATTAATATCGTAGTCGGTGATACACATTCCTTCTTTTAGAGAGTAAAAATGTGGACTTACGTTCGCAACTGTATCCAAAAATGATTGTCGATGGGCTCTTAGATTCTTCAAATTATTCAGTGACCGACCCGTTGTTCTCAAATAAAATTTGTTCAGTAATCGGGAAAATCAAGGATGAGAATAAAGAAAATCAGCATAAAGAATGAGTTTTCCTTCGACCCAAGTGTTACTCACTTGAAAGCGATAAAGACACTCTAAAAGCCAAAGGAATAAGTTCTACAAATTTTAATCTCACACATGAAGCCTACAAAAAAGTGTATACTGATGGTGGAACTGTGATCATCCCACAAAAGAGAATAGGAAGTATCAATCATCAGTTGTATATTTTCATGACAGAAAAACGAGCTCTCCAATGTTTGGATGATAAAGGGTCTTGGTTGAATTGTATGCCTACGGTCACTATAAGACTCGTCAAATGCATATCGCAACTGCTCTGTTTTGAAATGAATTCATATCGAAACAATCAAGATCACTTTAACAATTAAATGTGTAATTTATGTGAATAATAAAATATATATTGGGAATAATTTGACTTAGTCAATTAAAATATGTTTTATCATTTAATAATTCATTTGTCCAATTAATTTAGATAATTAGTTTTAACCGTTTGCGGACAGAATTAATTTTAATAAGTAGTATATATTTTAGCATAATTTTTTAGTATACGAATGCCTGATATCGTGGTATGATTTTTTTAAAGTTTGGCCTTCATTGTAGAACGCCTGGAACAAAATTCGTGGCCAGTGGTGCTGGTCTACCGTCCGCAAGCGGTTAAGTAAGAATTATTGTTTTCATGAAAAAATTTTTTTTCTTCTGTGAAAAATTTATACCTATTTTATCATAAGTTAACTCAGCGTTTTTTTATAATAAATCGAATAATTACTATTTAATATTTTGTGCTAATTGAAATATTATTGTTATAATTTACACACTTATTAGAATATATTAAATTTAAATGTAAAAAACAAATAATAATATAATAATAATAATAATAATAATAATAATAATAATAATAATAATAATAATATAATAATAATAATAATAATAATAATAATAATAATAATAATAATAATAATAATAATAATAATAATAATAATAATAATAATAATAATAATAATAATAATAATAATAATAATAATAATAATAATAATAATAATAATAATAATAATAATAATAATAAATAAAATTAATTAACAAAAGTAAAAAAATAAGTAAAAATAATAAAATATTAATAAATAAAGATAATAATAAGATTAATAATAATTAAAATTTATTAGGACATAAACCAAAAAAATTAATTAAATAACGTAAGTAATTAGAATAAAATAATAATAAAATAATTAATTAATAAAATGTAATAAATTAAATAATTAAATGGAGGTAATTAAATAAATTTAAATTTAAAAAAATAGAATGATTCAATTGATCTATATTTGATCTTGACATATTTCATGACATTGTGATGACCTTGAAATCGCGCTGGAGTCCTTACTACATACTACTCATACTTCAAATAAATGTCTCAATTTAATGGATGATAACATCATAGTAGTTTAGAATTCTATGTTTAACCCTTTAAGTTCCGAACTATTTTGTTCAAATCCACTTATTTTACTAACTAGATATTATATTCGCAATATAAATTATAGAAAAAATCGTCGTACTATTTTAATGGGACTCGATAGTTTAAATGAAGTATCCGTTATTTTTACAATTTTATTTTTTCGATTTTCTCATAGTTTTTAAAGACTTGATCTATTTTTACTCGAACAATGTCTAATTCTCAACAAGATGACTAAAATGAAATCACCAAATTGATGAACTACACACATTTACCCAATTGAACAAATTTAAAGTTTTAATTAATTGTTATACTTAAAATAACACAAAATAATACTTGAAATTATTAATAATAACTTGCCACATAAAATATGTAAACATATTACTAACTAAATATTTATTTAAATTCATGAGAAATTCTAGCACTATCTACTCTCCGAATAAGTAATATCGCATCTTAGAAATTCATTTTATATCCATATATTGAAATATTGACAAATCAGCTGTCATTATCTTTAAATTCAATTTATTCGATAACATAGTGAAAACAAAATTTTCGATTGTTGATGAATGCTATGATAAATTCTTATTTATTTTCATCAACAAAATATTTACTGCAATAACATCATCTTTTGTTACACAAACAATGAAGCTTGAATATTCCCTAAATATGATACCAGTCATTTATGATAAAATATTTATTACATATTTAACTTTAATTTCCCAAACCGAAACTTAATGAATATTTTATAAATTAACTTAAATTAATTTTAAATATTATACCATTTCTTAAATTTCAATATTATACTCAAAAAATTCATTAATCAATAAATTATAATAAATTTTCAGCATGAGTCATTTCATAGAGATTTTTTCATAGAATTATAATATAAATCTACTATTGATTATCTTATCGAACAATAAGGCACACAGGTTAACTGCATTGTTAATGCATGACAATGCAGTTATTTTTTTAAAATTCGTCATTTTAATTGGCTGCAAACTAATTTTTTCTTTCACTATTTACTGTACTTACAAACAGTAGATTCTGAGTTGTACAGAAATTAATTTTTTATACTAAATTATTGATTTATTTTTAGATATTTTAACTTTTATTCCCAATGTAAATATGCAACAATTGATTAGATTTCAATTTAACTGTGATCGTCTTTGGAAATTATGGTATTCGATTCTAATTATTTTAATGCAACTTATGTTAATTTGTTTGGCTATATCGAATTATTTAACATACAAATCGCAAGCATTTGATCCTCGATTTGGTAATCGTTGGTCAGCTCTACCTTTAAATTTTCAGTTGGCATCAATTGTCTTATCACTAGCATTGTTAGTTTGGTTAATTTATTCTTGTATATTTAAAGTGGGCAACATTGCAAACGATGGAATTGTGTTAGGACTGGATTTAGATAGTATTAAAAAAGCATTAGAAGAAATCTCGTCCCATAAAGGTATTAAATTATTCTTGACAAGACTCATAACTCATGCACTTCCATACAATTGTTTCATTCATCTATTTATTGCCTTATTATTGTGCGTACCAGTAGCATTAATGCAAGCGGAACAAATTAAAAATGAAGCTATTTCACCAGGTTATTAATCATTACTTGAAATTATTATGAAGTTTTTATATTATAATTTTAAATAAATTTCTTAAATATTTAATAATTATAATGTATTTGAAACAAATGAACAAATGCCTTATAACTATTTAAATTTGAACGTTTAATATCCAAACTTAGCCCTTCTCCGAATTACCATGTCCTACTTTCGGTAAATTCCGGTAACTGTTTTCAACTTTTAACCAAAAATGAACAAAATCGAATCAAAAAATATTATATGAAATCAGTAATTTATTCAGTTTATCAAACTATTTAATATTTATTTAACGCCATTGAAAAAATATACTAGACTCAAAAGCAACGTTCCCTCTAAGCTGCGCGCGTGCGCGCGCGCAGCACCTCCAACTCCCCAGCGCATCAAAATTATTTTCAGCGCAGTATATTTAATTCAACCGTTTCATGGCAGTTGTTCCTAGTAAAAAGCACATGGAAATTGTCGATGTAAATGGACCACCAGCAGCGAAGACCGGTTATCTACTTAGTTTTCAACATAGTCGCTACAGTTATAGAATACAGTGTCGTTTTAAAACTCTTACAACCACGTTATAGCATTTTGACGCTCATTTGTATTTAAAGGCTGCTCAGCGCAGCTGACTTTGCGCGCACTGCTGCTTATGGCTTAGAGGGAACATTGCTCAAAAGTGCTAACGCAAAATAGTTCACTTTCTGTGAAGGCTTCAAACTATTTTACTGAAATATTCAATGTTTTTTTAAAAAATCAATAGCTGAATTTCATTAATTGACAAACGCTAAATATAAATTTTTTGTAATATTAATACAAATATTATATCTGATATCCATAGGTGCGATCATTAGGGTTGCCAACTCCCACAACCTCGAACCTGGGAGATTATAAGATTGCGAACAGTATAACGCTTAAGAAATAATATAACAGGTGTTTTTTCACTTTTTTTTGGTTTACACATGTTAGTGATTTTAAGTATATGATGACTAATACCATAAAGATTTAAATAAAACAATTATTTTTACATATTACATTTACATTTTAAAAGTGAAAAAACTTGACAGTGACAGACTAATAACGTGGGTAAGAAGGAAAACATAAAATCGCTCGCCGCGAACAAACAACTTAAACTTCCGGTGATTGTGAGCAAAAATAAATCTTGAATATCATTATTATAGAGAAATCAAATAAAGGTTAAAACTTCAAAAACTGCACTTTTTCTTGAAAAATTGTAAAAACGGAAAGACGGGAGATTTACATCTCCCGGGTCTTAGTTAACCGGGAGACGGGAGACGAAAGCCGATTCCGGGAGAATCCCGGTAAAAACGGGAGAGTTGGCAAGCCTAGCGATCATAGACAGTAGTAAAGTACTCGTTTTAAAAGGGGCAGTTACTTTTGGTACTAAATGTCAAACAATATTAGTTTAATAAAATAAAATGAGATTTAAATTCTTTATGATTTTATAATCAATATTTTTAATACACTATTTCCAAATTCAATCTGCCATACACAGAAAAATATGTAAATTGCCTGATGCACGCACACAAACTTATTAGTGGTATACAGTTAAATCCACAAGACTAATATATCCGGATCTATTCACACCAATCATAATTACACACAACATTAAGTTATTCAAGTGTTTGTAATTGGTCAAACCCAATAAAACCACAAAAATGTAAATATATTTTGCATATTATGTTTAAATTTTTTAAATTTGTGGAGCTCAAAGTCCTATATACATTATATATAAGATAATAAAATCAATCAACATAATCGGGATGTGGGCAGTTTACCTCAAAATCCTCAAAATATTTCATGAAATGGCAGAAACATTACCTAGAAATAACAGAAATTACATTGAAATAACACAAGATTTACTCACAAATGATTCTCGATAAAAATTATGGTGCATATCATTTCAAACTAAAATGTTGACACAGAAGTGAAGCTGTGGAAAAAAGCGTCGGTATTGATACCTGATTTTGCATGTGCTAGTTAGTGTACGTGCATTAGTGCTTTTAAATAAATTAAATATTTTTAATCAATTTATTTATTAAAGTAATTTTTATCATTTTAGACGACATTTAATTAATTTTAATTTATAATTTATTTAATTTTTGTCATTTGCTATTTCGTGTTGGATTTCGCACTTTTATTTCATTGTAACTTTAATTCTTTTGAATTATACTTTTGTCTTTTTAATTTATTTTTAGTGATTTACTTTCTAAATTTTTAATTTAATTAATTTTCTATATTTACGACTCTATATTAAATTTCGCGACTTGTCATCCATTTTCGTTCCCTTTTTTGATAGTTTAACTAATTACAAATGTATTTTTTCCTATTTCTTATTCATTTTTTAAATTCTTTTTGCTAAAATTTAATTTTTATCTTTCATTTCTTATTATCTCATTTTCTTTGAATTTGTTTTTATGTTATTTGTTTTTTGTTATATTTGTATTATTTTCTTCCTGAAATTCTTCTACGTGTTATTATTTTAAAATTAAGTCTTGGTTTATGATTTTTTTAGCCTGTTGTCTTCTTATTTAACTGTTTACCTGGATTTTCATCGTGATTTGAGTTTAACTCAAACTTAGTGCTTTTTTGTGTGGTGTTACTTACCTATTTCCACAAAATCATTAAATCTTATTGTTAATTATATATCTTATTGTTAAACTACCATTTTTGGTTATTTGAAAATATGTTTTATTGAAATAAAAGCATGAATTGACTATAAAATATTTATTACAATTAATTTCGGTTGTTTAACTTCATGTTTGTAATAAAAACATGGTTCAATCAAATTGTTTTTCACTAAATTTAATTAAAATTAATCAATAATAATTTCACAATTTTCGAAATTTATTCATTTTAAAACAGGAATAAATGTATAAATTACAAAAAGATTACCTATAATATTATATTTCTAGACTATATATGGACTACAAACATTGACTTCCTTATCAATCCCCATTCATTTAGGATGTTCAAGGAAGGCACAGTCATATGTTATAAATTACCATGCGAATATCCAACAAAACCTTTTGCAATATCGCCAGAATTTTTAAATTTAATAATATCTTTATTAATAATTGTTATTCGATTACCATCACCATTTTGGTACACCAATAAAGCATTTTCAATTCTTTTTTCGATATTTGCTTTTATTACCGCTTCTTGCATTTCAATGGAATATGAATCCCTGATTTTAATTATCAAAATTATTCACAATTATGATTTAAATACAAAAATTGAATCACATTTGTCGGTCTGGCTTATTCTAATTATATTTTTAATAAAAAGTTTGTTGATGATTTTTATGCTAATAATTATTTTCGAATATGGATATACTCAATTCATATCAAATATGCGAAAATATCGTCAGTATTTCTCGTCGGATATATCTGATTCAGTGTCTCAACAATCATTAAATGACAACCAATATAAATGGTATAATGTTTCGCCTCGTATTTCTGGAATTTTTATTCTCATCATTGTTAAATTATTAAAAATTCCTATTTTGTTTGTTCAGATATCCTACTTGAAAATTAACGGTAAAGTTTCTATTCATCCTTTGATTATGATCAGCATTTGCATATCATTGTTTTATTTTTTGTCATGTCTCTTCCTTTGGTTTGGCCTTTGCATTAAAAATAAATGGCAATTCCATATTAACATCCAAACGAATCCTTTACCACAGATCGGTATTGGGAAATTAAATAGCTCACCTGAACCTGTTTATGGATGCTTTTACAATGCACCAAGCGGATCTTCCCAAGCATCAATTACTAAACCTATGCTAAGATCAAGCATTGAGGGTTCTGATGTGAGCAGTCACAGGATGAATCAGTCTCCAAATTACGTTCTTATGCATTCTGGAATGAATCCAGCCATGCGTGTCATGCCGATAAACGAAAATTTAGAATTTAATGCTGGCGCAAGTGATGTTTCATTTGAGTCGAATAGTAAATCGTATGATTCTGCAGATAATAAATATAAACGAATTCCATATGGTATTCAAAATATAGAGAATTCTCAATATGCTACTTTGGCTTCACTGCAATCGGGGGTTTTATTAACTCCTAAATCAATGAGTGATACTTCTTCAAATGAAAATTATCCCAAAAATGCATCGAGAAGAGGCAGTAACCGAGTAACATTTAAAGAAGAAAATAACACTATTAATTTAAATTATCCTACAACATATTCTTATAACTCTGTAAATTGTTCACCGCCGTCAAGAATTCCAGATATTCTGTCGATGAATAATAATGAAAAGCAAGGAGATTTCGAGTATCTATGTAATCCCCACGGATATGATTCCGATTTGGAAATGTCAACCGACATGAGACAATGTGAAAGTGTAAAAGTAAAAGACCCAAGGCTGTGCAGTCAAGTGTAAACGTTATTTTCATCTTACAATATTCGATTTTTGTGTATATAAGCTTATTTTTAATTATTTACCTTCACTGCTAATTGTAAGTATATTTTCACTATTTGTTATTTTGCTAATTGTTATTAAATGTTTCATTTACAAATAAAATTTCCAGAATTTAATTCCAAAAATAGTTTATAAATTTAAAAAAATATTTTGAGTGAAACACTTATGAGCAGGTGCTTAGAACGATCGTGCATAATCACTTTCTTAAATTAGTAAATTTTTCATTATTTGTGTTTATTTTCAACGTAAGATCAAAGAATATTTTCTGTGTGCCGGAATATAGGGGAAATTATTTCACTTCTTTATCGATTATTAACTTGTTGACAGTGTTTCACAATATAGGTCACACTTGTTTGAGAACCCAATGGCATCTGAGCTATATAATTCTCCTTTGTAAACTAATATTGGTTACTGTACCCCGGCAGGTACTTTATCTTTTCACATGGTAGTCAACAATAAACTACAATTATAATTTTTAATTCGATATGCTAATATCCAAAATTTCCATTGCTCATTCCATTGGTGTATATATTTTTAAATTTTTTGCAACACACCTTAACTCAGTCTGCGACCAGTTCACATTTCAGAATGCCTTTTATAGACTACTGTATAAACAAATTTATAATTTTCTTCTTTTTAAACATACAAACAATTATCATTCGTTTCAATCAAACTTTCCGTATTTAATAATTTCTTACATTTACTAGAGAGCTCCAATCATTTCCATCCTCATTGGAGCATATCTTGTAGGAAACGGCGACCACCTTCATTATCTCATTCAGATATTGTAACAGGTTTTCGATATTGTCATCCTCGATTTGATCTTAGTTCAAAGAATTTGCGCTTGAAATCTACTGATTTAGGGAATTTATTGCATTTAAGTTTTGGATAATATGAATGTCTATGGCAGTGATTCTTAACCACCGTGCCGCGAAATTTAAAAAGTGTGCAGCGAAAAACATCAAGCTCAAATTTCGCATTAAAAGTATTCTTATTATTAACTTGTAATTAAAAGTATTCTTATTATTAACTTGTAATTAATCCTTAATAAAGGTTTTGTTATTTTTTTAGTACATATCATTTTATTTCGCACATTAGAAATTGTTATCATTAACTATTTTACGCAGTGTGCTATATGTAAGTAAATAATTTTTAAACTTATCTTTTTCTTTGCGTGCCCCAAAATTTTGAAATCGTTAAAAGTGTGCCGCAACAAAAAAGAAGGTTGAGAATCACTGGTCTATGGGTTCCCTCATGGTACGCGCATGAAATTTAAATTCATTAAGTCTTGGTTCATTTCTTGTATAAAAGTAGGCCGAACTTCTAATGTGTATTTTTATTTTGGATGAAATTGTAATTTATTTTGGGTTGACATATTTTTATTTGATAATTATTTGAAGATTGGAATTTCATTTGAGGATTTTTGGCGATTTTTACCACATCTGCATATTTGATAGTTTCCTTATTTGCTGCGATTAGTCCATTAATAGTATATATTTCTTTATTTACTTTTTAATGATTTTTTATTTTAAATTTCATATCTTTCATCGATTTAAGTTCATAATTGTAGTGTTGTGTTAATTTTTTTTAAATTTGTAATTAGGATTCGTATTGCATTGTTAATTTTATTATTATTACGTACATTATATGAAAATACAATTAAACTATATTAAATTATTACTATTGAGAATTACAAAAATAAATAAATTAAAAAATTACGAAAATTTAAAAAGAAAATCGCAAGTTGATATTAAAGAAAAAGTCAAGAATTCCAGAATATAAAATAACGATCTAAAAACGGCTTACCCTCAACTGCTATCCATTTAGCTATAAAATGATATTAAACGAAAATTTCTTTCAGTTTGATCCCGAGAAAACCCTGAAATTTAACATAAATCAAAAGAAGTATTTTTTTATTCTCAACCGAACTGAAATCCACAATTTCCTAAATTCTAAGGTTTATATTTATTGTTCTTTGAATAAACTTTGTACGAGTTGTAATAGTATTTTTTACATTTTATGTTAATTCAATATCCATTTTAATTATTGTTCTCATAAAAATTAACATACAAGTACCCCAGCTGTCCCGAAACAATATTTTTTAAACTAGACTCTGCTGGGCTCTACAAATTTTCTTAATAAAAGGATTCAAGATAGATAAAAAAATAATAACAAAATAAATAAGATCGTAATGACAATAATTTTTTAGATCTTTTTTATTCTATAACCTTAAAAAATGTCTGAGTCCAACTCCTCATGCTCTTTGTCTCAATTGATCAAATAAACCCCAATACAGTATAATTTATTGAAACTAAATCAAATTTTTTTCAATATTGTTAATCACACTTTTAAACTGCACCATTTTAACGATAACCTTAGGATAAGAATCCTAATGGAAAACTATCTTTATTTATCTAATGATTTTTCAATTGTTTATTTGGTTTTTTTTGTTTGTTTCTTTCTTGTTTGTTGCTTGTTGTTTTTTCGTTTTTCTGTCAACTGGCAATTGGTTATTAGTGTCATTCCTTTTTATAGTTGTCAATCGTACAAATATTCCAATTCACCAGCATCAAAACAAATTCATAAGTATTTTTCTAAAAACAAAATAATAAGATAAGCGATATTTGCGTAATTTTTGTTTAGCAGGAACTAATTATTTTCTTTTGTCAATTACCACTTGGGGTTTCCCACGTGGATAATGATCGTGAAATCATTATTATCCGAAACATTTTTGTCTAGTAGCTTCAATGACAAAGACAGAACCTATAAAAATCATTATTTCAGTGGAAAAGGTTCGTATTCTGAAATTCTATCGTGAACAATAGAACTTAACCAAATTCAACGAAATTAAAGTTATCATTAAATAATGTAATAACTTAAGTGCCATTAATCGATAGTATAGCAATTTGTTGGGGTTCTTAAATTTAAAATTTACAAATTATTAAAAAAGAAATATTGAAAATTGAAAATCAATAAATCATCGAATTAAAATAAGATTGTTAGCAACAACGACATCAAATTCATTTTCGGTATCCATTAATAAAATCACTTAACTAAAATTTATTTTATTCAGAGATTGCGATTTTTTCGCCATATTAAAACAAATATCTTCGTGAATTTTCTTTTAATTTTGATATTGATTTCAATGCTGGTTTAATTTATTAATTAAATAATAATATATATTTTAAGCTTACTTTAATTTATTAATTTAAATATTTATATAAAAATTTATGTAATTTGATAAATACAATTTAAATGTTTATTAGCAATTTCCCGTTTTAACTTAAAACATTAAAGATCATGGCAAGAAAGGATTCATCAAAATATGTTCAGAAACGGTCAAAATGCAAGAAAACGTACAAAAACAAAAAATCGTTAATTAATTAATTAATTAAGGGAAACCCGAGTTAAGTAAACAGAATGAAAAGTAAACAAAGTGGATTCTGGAAAACCATTATCACGACAACATGAATAATGGGAAAACAGGAAAAAGATTATCGCAAGGGAGACGCACGGTGTGATAATTAATTATTTCTTTTGAAGGAGAAAAGATGAAGAAGGCCGCGATGCAAAGATCCTCAAAGGGCGGCGATATAGTTTAAATACTATAAATCAATGCGATTATTTTAACTATATAGGGGAACTCAAGCTCAGAAACAATCGGCATTTTGCTTCAGGAAGGGACAAAGAAATTTATAGTAGAATTAAAGAAAAAATTAAAGATAGAAATTAGAATTAGTTTAAAGGAAAATAAAAGGATCAAATTAAGTCAAATGAGTAAAAGAGGTGATTATTGCAGCAGAACGTGCAGAACCAAAGCGGTTACAGTGAAACATATTGAATAGTCAGAATAGCAGATGTATTTCTCAGTAATCTGATAACGAAATGTAGATCGTATCGGGATGTTTTACTTATTGTTGGCATTTTGTGGAAAGAAAGATTTAGATGTTCTGGGGCTCTAGTTAGAATAGTAGTTTATTTTCCCTAAACTCCTCCAAGACTATTTCAGATTTCCATCACACATCAACCATGTTAGTACTGCACCCAGTGTTTGAGAACCAATGACTATATGAGCTTTACTACTAGGACTACTCCTAATTATGTTCTCATTTTGAGTTCAGGACTGCCAATAGAAGAAAATGTATGATGGGAATCAATTCTGGTCCAGCGAATATCTTTTCCCAGCTCACTGTCTTCTAATTACCCTTCAGTGTTATAGTATTAAATTAACAAATTAATAAATTAACGGAGAACAACTATTTAATTATTTTTACCACAAGTTCATATTACAAGATGTACAAACTAAATGTGGAATATACATTGTCACTCCTACAATACTGACTGTTAAGATGTCGAGTGGAGTTTGCCTCGGTATTGGCCTGGTGCTCGAAAAAGGACGTCATCGTACATATCTACGGCGAAAGAAATGTCGTATAGGATGAATTCTGGCTCAGTGGGATTTCAATTGGCTGCAGCTGAGCGAGAGTTGCTGCTTTCTTTGCGCGTTGCTTAGCATTATGCACCACTCAACGCAACTGTTTTCGTTTCAGTATTGATCTCCGAGTTGCCGCGACATATAAATTAATGACTGGTGACATTGAAACCACAATTGTCAACAAAAAGGGTGTTCCTGTTCAAATTATTTTAATAAACTGTCTATGTCACAACAATACAGAGTTCATTTTCCATTTGAAAAAATGAAGTGACATTTTGCAAAGGTTCTCAACAAAATTATATTCTAACACTTTTTAGAAACAGATTTTTTTATTAATCTTGATGCTAGCAATTTTCTATGATCTCTAGTCAGCTTCAGTTTTCAAATCAAATCACTTAATTGGTGAGTTACCTGTTGGGAGAACCTTTCACTTTTGTGTGTTTGTATATTTGGCAATTTTTCTATATATTCTCCCTCTAGCAACAGCGCAAAATTATTTTATTCGACCACTAAACGCCCATCGAAATCTTATTTTCCCTATTTTGTGTTTTAGTTAAATTTCTATTATATTTTCTCTCCTTTCTTAGTTTATCTTATATCTTATTATTTAGTTCTTCTAGCTTCCTTTCATAATTTATATTTTTCGTATTTTTTGTTTAAATGAAGTTTTATACAACATAATTTATACTGTGAAAGCAATTAAGGTCTATTAGCATTTGAATTCCGATTCTGATTGAAGAAATGATCTTTAAACAATAAATAGGCCAACATCTGTGTTGTCATCGTCCATATATAATTCCTTAAACAAATAATCGAATCTCGGTGGCACAGAAATTGAATTTTAGTGTAGTATTGGAATTAGTAGCTGATTAAACATTTAGATATTATATATTTTCAGTTATATTGGCAATAAGAGAAATGCCAGATTATAGAAGTACTAAATGGCATGGGGTAGCTAATATTTAATTAATTGTTTAGTTATGAAGAATAGCAAATTCAAAGATATTATGGCGCGCAGGTGGCCACATCTACTTTTTCATCAAACTAAGCAGCACACAGCTTTCGAATATGATCATTATTTGTATGTTGTTTCGTTTTTGCAATTTACTCACTATATATGTAACAAAAGTGTTTCTCACATTCCTACAGTTGCGATGGGATAGAATTTCTATTTTAGGGCAATCTACAATAAACTAAGTAAACAATCAGATTACGCACTTATATGTAATTTAATTTAAATTCAAATTTCATTTAATAACTTGCTTGTTCAATGGCGGATTTTTGTGCAAAAAGTATTGCTTGACTTTGTAATTGTAAACGTCTAAATTCAAATAGAGAATAACCCACTCATGGTAAAGTATGGATAATGTCTTTATTTGTAAACCACAAAGCATGCTAACTTCACTATCGGTTTGATAAAAAATCTCAATTATCCATTTGCAATACTGTGCAAAGCTCTTTAACAAAAAATTCACTATTCATAATTCATTATGTATTTATGTGTTTTCCCAAAGTGTACTTCGAGTACTGGGCTTCGGAAATGTTTACAAAGTTCATTTTAAAAAATATATTCTTAAAAATGGGTGTATCTATTCTAGGAGGTGTATTTTATTGCTTGTTAGCATGCTTCTTTTTTGAAGAAATTGCTTGCGTTTGTACGTTTCATTAAATTTTTCTACTTTGTTTTTGAAACCCCTTGAAAACTTGAAAATCATTCAACACACCCAGTTTCTGTAAGAGGAAGTACCATGGATAAATTCACATACATTGAAATGAGCTAGGAGCCGACGATATTGAGTATGATGGTAAGCGTTGGATGGTGCAAAGTGTGATGAAGAAAGAGAAATGTGGTGCACGAGAATGTTGGTAACACGTGTCATTATAATGCAAATTGGTGTGGATGTAGTTATAAATTATATATTTAAACTTCAGGACAAAAGGAAGTAACGGCCGGATCAAGTAAAGTCTGAGTGGATTATCACGACAAGAAAGTAACCAGTGCCGAGGCATGAAATCTAGGCTGCTTTTTTGAGTTGACGTAACGATGAGTCGCAACTCGTGGAAGTAATTCGAAATGTTGATATAGCATGAAATTGTGGTTAATTTCTGTTAAAAGGGGATGTGATGATATTTTCCTAAATCTGTTTTTGTCATTAGCGACAAGCTCTGCTTGTGTTGATGTAGATAGGTTAAGCATGTATGCCAAGACCGTTTGATTTAATTACGAAATATGACCGAGGTAAATTATTAAAAAAAATTGTTCCAGAAGGATAACTAAAAAAATTTAGAGGGTCCTGAGCCTAAGTCCTCAAGTTCTAGATTATTTTTCTTGTTTTTGTTCCGTGTAATGGAGAATTTGCGAACGAATAGAAGTGGGAGTTCCGGAGCCTATAAAACAGAATCCAGAAACTTAAAGGTCAGTGTAGACATATTTTACAATCTTAGTTTTGACCTTAATATAGGAAAAGAGCTTACAACAGATCCAGCAATTGCAGACACAGATTGAACAAGACCAAGTGCTTTGAAGATTAAAATGATGAAGACCAAGATTAATCAGCAAGAGATCGATGATCATGTGACGAAACAGATCACGGATACATTCACGATGGCGCGATAATAGATCAAAGTTGTTGGTTTTATATTTTTAATCGTAGAGTATGTTGACTTTTATATATTTAGATTTTAATTAAAAAAAAATAAAATGAGTGGCAGAACAAAGTGTAAAAGTGACTCCACAACCAAAAAACGCAAAAGGCTCACTTTAGAACAGAAACTTAGCGTTATTAAACTTCACGAGGAAGGGGCTTCGTTTGCTAAAGTAGGAAAAGAAAGGGGAGTGAACGAGACGTCAGTTCGGAAAATTATGAAAAATAAAGATCAATACAAGTCTTAAGGTATAGCTACGGCGTCATATTTGTTTTACTTGTTTTTCATCAGCTATTTTTAATATTTTTAAAATGAAATAAATTCTTTTTTCTTTGATTTAGTTGCAATGAATTGGTATTGCCGGCTTATAAATTTCAATAAATATATATTTAAATGTACAACTGTGTTAAATATGCTTGTTTTACTCTTGAATATCAGAAAAATAAAAATACATAACAAAATATTTTTTGTTTACTAGATTATAATCACGATTTTTGAATTTCTTAATAAGGGTACTAAGCCGTAAATTTATTAGCGCCAGAATGCCTCGAATAGTCCGGTTTCAAATAGTACGGCTAAATTCCAGAACCGATTAACCGTACTGTTCGAGGTATTCCTGTACTTAAAATTTAAAATAAATGCGCTTAATATTTTTAAATATCTAAAATATCTAGAAATTAAATTAAATTTCAAATATAAATTTTATAAAATATAAAAATGTTGTAGAGCCTTAGAAAACATTTTCAATCATAATTCAAGAAAAGGTTTGCATTAAAAATTTTTACCACAAAAACAAATATTGCCAAGTCAAAATAAATTATTGCACATAATTTTCGATGAATTACAAATTAGATTTAAAAAATCGCGTTTATCATTTCAAAACCCATTTCTAAATATTTGAAGGAATGCACTTTTAATTAGAGAATAAATAATAATAATAAATTTACGTTCTACCAACTTCGACCTACCAAATTAATCATTGAAATATTTTGAGATGTGCTCGATCGGATAGTTGAAAATAAAACCTAATGGAGAAATAACCATTTTTAAAATTGGACTTAAAAAAAATTAAACCTTTTCATTTTTTTCATATAAAAATTTTGTTTTACAGTCTCTTTTGTGGGTAAAAATTCCCATTATTTGACCATTATTGACTTTTCTTATTTCAATAGCTTTACTGCCCCATATTATAATTTGATTATTTGATGTATGTGTTACAGAATTCGGAATTTCTCCCCATTGCAAAACTACATCTTTCAGTACATTACCGCGAACATCAACATAAACACCTTCAACTGGATTTTCATAAAGATTAATAAACATTTTATTAATAATATTCTATCATCAATGATTATTATCACCATTATAACAAAGCAATAGATACATTCCATCACTATTTGGAACTTTAACTATACAATGAGGTTGTATTGGAGTAGGTACCTTATATTAAACAAATGATATGAACCATAAAAATCAAATTACATGTTCGGGAATATATAAATTATATTGCCTATCAGACGTTAAATCAATTGCGTAAAATCCTTGAGTAGTTGCATAAAGTACAGTTGGAATACTTTCTTGAACTATAGATAATTCTATAAGTAGCGGTTTTTCTGGTAAATTATCCAATATCTAAAGTAAAAGTAAAGGTGAAGATTAAAGGAAAGATTAAGGTAAAGGTTAAAGTAAAGGTTAAGGTAAAAGTTAAAGGTAAAGGTTAAAAGTTAAAAAACTAAAACTTACTTTATAAATCATGAATTTACATTGAGGTTGTGGAGCCCATGCATAAACATCTATTCTATTTTTCAAAGAAATCACCAAAAATAATATGTTTTCAAATGAGACTGAAAAATAAAAATGTATTTAAACTAGTTATATGGTTATTTTAAAATATAGATTCTTTTTTTTCTTCCAATTGACAATTTTACCAAAGAAGTACCAGACCAAAAAATGTTTAAATTATTAACATGATGATTAAGAAATGTTGAATCTACACGAACTGTTAAATGCAGTCGAGCCTGCTTTATTCGGCTCGAGATATCTTGGATTTTGTCATATTTCGGAGTGTTTTCAAAAATCCGAATTTTTTACTTTTGCAATTCATATAAATTTTACAACTTAAGTCGTATAAATAAGTCTTATTTTTGATTATCTCATAGTTATTGTTACTGGCATGTATATGCGTATATATTGATTTTTTCCCTACATATTACGTACATTCACTGTCAGTACGTAGTTGTACTAATAGAAGTTTAATAATAATGTCATTTATAATTGTAATTATTAATTTGATAATAAGTTTGTTTTAATAAATGCACTTTTAAAAATTATGTGTTTTCGTAGTTTTTTTTTAATATGCAATTGCTTTAGAAGTCTTACAGGAGTTATATAACTTAGTGGTTTTGTTTCTTTATATTCCTTTATATTTTTGAATTATGTACCAATCCTCATCCTCTATTTTAGGAAATAAATTGACGACTATCCAGCCATCCAGAATTGGTTAAGTGCCATATAAGTGCCACAACAATTAAATTACGTCAATCATTTTTATTCTATATTTTAAATAATACGAAAGAAATAATACGAAAAAAACAATCTATTTGATATAAGTCGTATTTGAAATAAATCGTATGAATTGTGGTATTCCTATCAAATCCGACTTAAGCGTGAATGACTGTAAAAGGTTAAAGAATAATTATAGTTTGTGTAGGGTTGTTGTTGTGCTTGAATATGATTAAAACGGAGAAAATTAATCCAATAATGATACACTAATAATCGTCATAAATCTACATCTAAAAGTGATGTATATCTTATAAGAGATTAAAAGTTTAGGAAATAAATTGACGACTATCCAACCATCCAGAATTGATTAAGTGCCATATAAATTGCTATCATAACAATGAAATGATATTAAATTTAATATCCATTAAACATAATTTACTTGTACCTGTGTCAAACACGAACGCGGTTCTTACTGGCAAGTTTATACAGATAGCTATTTACTATACAGATAAATATTTTCCTTGCAATTTCATTAATAAGCATTAAATTTTCACTAAAAACCTATAATTTTGTGATAGTTATTAATTTTTTTAAAAAAATTTATTTTTGATTTTTTTTTATTTATAGACAGTTTCTGCAGGTTTCGACTTGTATGAAGTTGATTCTAGTTTTGTTTTTCTTAGATAATTTTTGTAATAGCTAGATATTCACCAACTATATTGGTTTTTAATAGTACAATTATAGATGCACATTTTCAAATAATTCATATTTTTCTGTATTTGAAGATAAACATGTTTGCATTATGGAATTTATGAAGTGCCATGAAGTTGCTAAAGGAGAATTGTGTATAATTGTTTTGCGAACCATAGAATAATTGAAATGAACCTAAACTAATCTATCTGGGTTGACTAACGAGTTCAACAACAAAACAAAGTGTGCATTGGAAACAGCCGACAACTAAAAATCTGAAAAGATTTTTGGCTAAATTTTTGTGTCAAGTCTTTATTACAGTTTTTATCACAATGAGTCAATAAAATTGTCAAAAATTTATTAAAGTCCGAATATTTCTACTTATGTACTTTTAACTTTCTAAAAACAAATAAAATTTTGGTGTCTTCGATTATTTTTTCCTGAATATTATTTTATAACAGTATTCATCATTAATATTTATGACTCATTCTTATTCAATTTCTTTTCCATATTTTTAAATATTAACAGTCTGAAATCTTTTATTAATAATTCTTTAATTTCCTCATAACCACCAGCTTAGTTCCGAATTTACTGACTCTGAGACCATAAGCACATAGCGAAGTGGCAAATGTAATATCCTAATTATTTTTATTGCCAGTGCTAGTATAAGAAATTAATAGTATTTAATGTAGACATTTTTCGGTTTAGATAATTAAAGTAGTTCTGTAATGAGATATGATTCAGTATTAAAATGCAACATTTATTTATAACATCTGTTGATTGGCCTTGATCTATTTGTTCGGTTTCTTCAACTTTAACAACTACTTCTGATGATTCGACTTCTTCAGCAACTTCTATGATTTCGTTAGACATGTTTGAATTGAATTTTGAATTTTGGAAAGTAAAATAAAGTGTATAGAATAATATTTAATTTTGAATATTTAAATATCTTTTAAATAATAATAAATTTTGTATGATAATTATGATATGATGACCGCCACAAATTCAAATAATATCAGATTTAAAAGTAAAAATAAGTAATAAATACCTGTTTTAAATTGGTGTACATTTTCCAAATCTTCTCCAATATTTGCCCACCCGACTTTTATTTCTTGCTACAAACATATTACAAACATATTACAAACATTCTAGAGATTTCAATTCCATACCGAGTCAGATTTAATTATTTTATTTTTCAACCATTGTAGTGCATACATTCTCAAACGATGCCTTTTCCCCGATATCGATAGCATTATTCCAATATCTTCTAAAACATCTATTTGTACAAATTTTCGTTTATTCACCAATCGTATGACTATTAATATGAGTGCAATTAAGCGCAATTATTAATTTAAGTATTCCTTTATAAACGAATACCTTTAGATTGCGCTGCACGGTCAATAAAATCCAAACCTGACTCAGAACCAACTAAACAATTGTTTCCCCAAAATGTAGCGGAATATATTTCACAATTAAACTTTTTCTTACACAAAAGAACGTCATCATCAGAATTTCCGGTTAATGCCGACAATGGAACTTCAGTAGACTATAAATGAAGATCCAGAGAAATATAAAATTTAAATACATAAATATGCAAACCTGAGAATTATTTTCATTTATACCTGTTGCAATTTCAGTGTTTTTTGAAGACAAAATACTAAGATATGAAACAAGTAGTAACATTATTTGGAAAATAAAATATAAAAAAATCTTTGAATATGTAAAAATAACTCTGTGATATGATAAAAAGGGCAAAACATGGCATAATAATAAAAGAAAATTGATTATTCGTTATAATTCAACAGTTATTTGACAAGTTTGATGTTTTAAATTTTGAATTGACGAATAAAATTAACTTTTTATAGCAAAAAAATAATGTTAAGAAATTTTAAATGACGGAGGGAAATCGATGCCACATCTTTAATAAATAAACGAAAATATGTAAAAAAAAATAGAAATAAATTTTAAAGAAATTATTCTCGTCTATTAGTCTACCATCTTAATCACTTTCAAGTACAACAGGGGTTATTAAATTATCGTCTATTTATATTGCAGCATTTGCATCTTTGGCGCCCTTATGCAATATATATTAACGCGCCCCATTATTCGTATTAAAAATTAAAAAGTACAAATATACAATTAAAACTAATTATCTGTTGTTTTTTTAATTTATTGATTTAATAAGAACTAAAAAAGTAAAATTTTGCTTTTCTTACTTCCTTTTAACACATTAAAATTTTCGCCTTGATTTTTTGTCAGCAAAATAATCAATTATATCAGAATAATCTATATTTGATGTAAAATCTGTTTCTATTGATAATAGAGCTAATGCGTTTAAGCGTTGTTCCTTTATAGTAGTTGATCTTAAATAGGTTTTCAATCAAGATTATATTTCTATTTGGAAAAACAGTTTCTAATTTTTTGCCATATTTATTAATTTACTGAGTTCTAATATCGAATTTTCAGAAATTTCATTAGCTTTCAAATATGAACCCAAGTGCAAAAATTCTTCCATAAAATATTCATCTAAAATCTAAAACGATTTATGACGTTTATGTATAATTCATCTTATGTGATATTTTAATAATTAAAATAAATTAAAAAATTGGTTTCAAAACTTATGTGTGTATTTTTTAAATATTAATATATGTGCGGCCCGCGGAAGATTCAACATTATTTTTATGGCCGAAGTCCCAAAAAGGTTAAACAGGCCTGATTTAAATCATTCTGGTATATCTGGTATAAATTTTCTGCATTTTCTAATATTAATTTAGGTTGGTATTTCGTTAAATTGTTTAAAAGTTCAAAATTTTTGTAAATTAATTCATATGCTTCAAGCCTCTTTTCAATTCTTCACTAAGACATGAAATTATAACATTAACCCTACACTGCATATTGTATCACTGGTGATACACAATTATCTTATTAGAATAAAAACTGTCTCGCTCTTGTTCTCGGTAAATGTTCTCTCATATTACATTGTATTGGCTATATTTGCAATATAATACAAAAAAACCGTAATGTAATTCTCAATAGTTTTGTATTACCAAATCAATTTTTAAAACGTCTTACAGTTTAAGTGAAAGTGAAATATAAAAAGTCATGCAGTGTAGGGTTAAATGTTTTGGTTTTAAAATTCTGATTGCTATGTAGATAGACTATTTATTTTGACACTAATAAAATGGATTTTATTGCATTTTGGACATAAATTCTCCAATTGAGACTCGATCATCGTTATGAATATTCTCAAATCAGAGACCAGATTTTCTTGTGATTCTTGCATTCATTTTACTCGCTTGTATTAAGTCTAATAGACAGTTATCTGTAGGTAATTCGACTCTCTCCTTTTCACAATAATCTTCAATTTTTCAAATTTCGCCTCGTAAATTTCGTTGGGTCTTTTGTTTATTTCTTCAACATCCACATTGTTCCTGCTAAAAGAAAAATCTATAAGTCCTGCATTTCCACATGCTTCGTGCAGTTGAAAATCGATCTCTTTAATTTCTGTTTTCTTCCAAAGCAATAACGTTGCGAAATTCGACTTGTTGCTATATTTATAAAAATAATGTTTAAAATTAAAATTAAAAAATTTCATGGATTTATTAATTTTATTTCTGTACGAGGACTTTTTATATCCAAACCAGGTAAATAATTCCTTTATTCACGCATGTTCGTTACAAAGATCGTGCGTTTCCGTTGTTAAAATTATTAAACATTAGCAAGTAACAGAATGGTTAAAATAGACCAATTAGCATTAACTAACTAAGTAATAGTACAAATTTAAAGCATTTATAAAATTTATATAAATATATATATATATATATACGGTATTTTCCTAGCTGGAGCTAGAGTAGTGATTTCATCATCAGATAACGAATCATCTGATTCCATGTTCTTTTCCTCTGTAAACATTATTTCATTGCATTTTTTGTCCGTATCCTTATGTTCTAATAATTCTAATATAATGATGATAAAATATTTACGTTTTCTTGTTCTTGAATCGATTGAACATTGGATTCCACTTTTTTAGCGTCTATCAAAATATAACCATATCCTTAATAGTAAAACAATAAAATATGATACTATCTGTTTCTTTAATATTTGATAAATTATTCAAGCTCGTTTTTGCAACATTCATTGATTCAACCTGACCATGTCTTTGAACATTCGGAGGTTGATCTTCCGATTTTCCAGCAATCTATTAATAAAAATGTCTGTCTTTGTATGTCAAAAATGCGTTTAAAATTTTTTTAATTTAAATAGATAGATAGATAGATAGATAGATAGATAGATAGATAGATAGATAGATAGATAGATAGATAGATAGATAGATAGATAGATAGATAGATAGATAGATAGATAGATAGAGAGATAGATAGATAGATAGAGAGATAGATAGAAGAGACAAAATCCATAAATTGAGCTTTGCGCATATTCGTGAAACCCATAGTTATGTGACGTCAGCTTTTCTGCTTATTGGATCATTGCGGTGACTATTACTCACCTTTTCTCGTTATAATTATTCTGTGGGTGAATTAAGTAACAAAAATTCGCTCTCCTAATGGCTTCGCGTGAACCTGAAATTTTGATGCAAGAAAAGGTCTATTATTCAAGGGGAAATGAATTCTGAAAATTATGTGGAAATTTTCCATTTAAAAGTGGCTCCATTTGTCTGATAAAACGAAATTTATCAAAAGAATGAAGCGCCACCGCACTTCAGTTGCATTGCAAGACCCTGGTTAGATGAACACCTTAATGGACGTTGGATTTGGAGTCAAAGTTTTTGGGTAGAAAGTAGTCTATAATCTCAACTTGGATAAAAGAGGGAGTTGTGTAAAATTTGTTTGAGATATCTTTAGAAATTTGAATTTGTATAACGAACATACAGATAGATAGACAGACACACACACATTCACGATTATATATTAGCTATATGAAATTGAATTATTATTATATAAATAAAATTATAATAAAAAATTTTAAAATCTTTAAATATATATTTAGTATAGATTGAAATATAATTGATTATTTAAATTAATGTTTTGATAAATTAATAAAATCTATTTATAAAATCTATAATATCTATAGTTTTTTTTCTATCTTACCTGATGATGACAGGTAGCGCTTTCTGATAATTGAATAAATGCCATAGTTATTTAATTATTTATTTTCATTTTTTGTAATTAATTCAAATAGAAATAAAATTCAAAATTTATCGAACAGTAAATTTGTGATAAATAGGAATTGAAATAACACTTAAGACTTACTTGCATAGATGTCGGTCGTGCTGGAGGAAATTTAGGTTTAGAAACATATTTATTTTTTTGGGAAGCAGATTTGGTTTGCTGTTGAACATTATTACTAGGTGATTTAGAGGAAATATTGGTTTCAGTTAATTTCCTTATATTTGGTGAATTATTTTTAGGTTCTACTTTAGGGCTATTGACATGCCTATTGAGTTTCTCAGGAGATATATTCTTAGAAACCTTAATTTGATTTTCATCGGATTTCTATAAAAATTAAAATATAGGATAAATATAATTACAAATTTTTTTTTAAATAGTAGCAAATTACATTTATTGGGCAATTATCATCGGATTTCATTAACTGGAACTGATTTACAATATTTGATTCTGTCATTTTCAAATTCAATCCATCCTTTTCCTGAAAATATTATTTAAACATCTAACTGAAGTGATAATAACTATGGGCCCACATGGTCCGCAACTGCGGGGAGGGCCATTTTCAAGCCTGAAAATGGAATATTTTAATTAATAAATGCACAGCAGAAACCAGGAAACTCCTTATAGTCCTTGTAAAGTCAATAAATCATACAGGCAGGTAGATGATGTAGAATATTACTATTGGCGTGCGGTCGGCGCATTTTTTTAGGGTTTATTTTAAGCTAGTGAGCAGTTATTCAGACTCGAAGGAAAATTATAATCGAAAGGTAACGTTGGAATTTGCAGTTAATTCACTCAATTTGTTTCACTTCTCATTTTTGATCTATGCTGACGTCACTAGTCTTATTGCCAAGTTTCCGTTGGCCGTCGAGGTTGATATTTATTTATAAAGTTTTTTGAAATAAATTAATAAAATAGTTTTTATAATATAAAAATATAAAATTATTGTTTATCAGATTGTCATTGGCTGTATTGGAGGGCACATTTTGAAAATCTTGCAGGGGGCCCAGAATTTGAAGTTACGCCACTGATTGCATAGAAGTGATATTTTTAAAAGAAAATTTTGTAAGTTTAATTTTAAATAAATTTTAAACCTGTTTTAATCATTGTGAATAAATATTTAGCGAAAAGGTTTAGGAGTGACAGAAAGTTATAAAAAACCCGCGGGTTAGACACCTGCCTTATTATATTTATGAAATGATTAAAAAATTACTTGAATTTTAACGAAATTCTTTTTTAAAGTACAAATGTCAGGTTGGTTTACAACTGAAACCTGTAATTGATTTTGAAATTCAAATTGACGCAATTTATCTGTCATTTGAAGAATTTGGTGAGATTCAGGAGGTGGTGGAAGAGGAAGAACGTCGTTTATGTCATCATCTTCATCATCACTGATTTGCTGAGGTATTGGAGGTTGAATTACTGAATCAATTAAATAAGTTTAGATTTTCTTGTCATTCAAAATTTCTATTAAATCTTCTCTTCTTCATTATCCAATTTTTAATTTCTTAATTACAAACTGAAAACTTTTTTGTGCTTTTAACCTTTATCAAAATTTTTCTGGAACTAACTGATATTTCCAAATAATAAATAGTATGCTCAATAATTTTAACATGTGCATAATATTTGGATAACCATATCATTTGGATCATTGAAATTCAGTAACATAAAAAATATTTAAATAACGTAAATTTAAAAACCCGGATTAACAATAAATATAATTTGTCGTTTCCTTCAATGCTTTTTCACATCAGCCTATATATGAGCTCTATAAGAACCCCATACAATACACTTGCCTACTTCAACATCAATTCTCGGAAACATCATATCAATCCAACGAATAATTAAAGCTTGGTTGACACAGGCTTTATTTTTTTAATATTTAAAATACCATTAAGTTTTATTATAACGTTAAAATCTTTTGCTTTATGGATTGTCAATGGTAATACTTTTTGACCATTAGTTCACACAGAAAGAACTATTGTTATTCTGATAGGTGAAAAACCAGTGTACGTCATTACAACATGCTATCTATCCTTAAAATAAATAGTCAGGGTTCTATTCTCCTCAAAATATACTTAAGTTTCATCCATTAGTAAAGATTTTGAAAGATTTATACAGTAATAGGTTTTAAAGGTATATGACATGAAATGGCACTATGAAATAATTCATGATCAGAAAGTGTATTATAATTAGTTATTTTCCCTAAAAAAACTCAATAGCTTTTCACAAAGTCATTTACCCAACTTCCACTTTTCTTTGAGTAAATATTTTGGCTAATATTAAAGTAGTTGCTCTATCAAAAATAATGTTCTGGAAACATCAACCTTCATTTCACGTAGTTAAATAATTTCATCAAGTAGAACCTTCTCAAGATTTCCTAATGAAGCTTTCCGACACCCTACTTTTATTCGTTCTATTGCTGCTTCATAGACTATGGCTTTGAACCATTGCATACACTAATCAAAATTGACTGCCTTACTGATGCTATGCTAATCTTTGATATATTTAAAGACTTTTTTTTAATTGGATCATGAATGTTCTCTTTATAATATGAAGACAAATTTTGAAAATTAAATTCAAATATAACAAATTTACAACAAATTAAAACAAATTAACATAATACAAGGAAAATGTAATTATAATTGAATATTTGCAATGTTTGTTTTATATATTTTATTTGGCGTATAATTTACAGCATAAAGTTATATTGTACACAAGCATATTGTTAGGATTAAGCCTACTATTTTGGATAGGTATATTATTTGGAAATATCCGTTACTTGAAAGGTTGAACTTTACTCGGTAATATATTATATTATTACTTATTATTACTAAAACCGTCATATATACACAAATATTTAAAATTTTAAACCTAGAATTCCCACTTAATTCCCATGCATAAACTGCAACATTAATGTATTATAAAGACTAATTGCTGATAAAATTGAAAGTTTCTGTTCAAACTCAGATTTCAACAGTCAATTAGAGTCCATTATTTACTTGTCTTAGAAATGAATTTATTTTTGGTCTTATTTTCAGTAAAATTCTATTTTTGAGGAGATATGAAGTATATAATGGTAATAACCCCTGAACTGTCGAAATGTTTCCAAAATTAGTCCTACCGTGTTTTGCCGAATAAAAGTCATGACTTGTATTTATTTTTTTGCGTAAAATTGTTTAAAAATACAAAAAAGACTTGTATTGGGAGTAGTTTTTTTATTCAAAAATAGCCGTTTCGTCGTCCATATCATCTTCAATAATCTGACTGGATGCACTGATATCCTGATTACGTAAATTATCAAGTGCAGCTCTGATTTTTTCGCCGTATATTTCATGATTGTAAATTAAAGTTTCACTAAAATTCTGATTGTATAATAGATATGATGCGCGTAGCCCATTATTGATAATATTCGTATTAATTTTTCCCCAAGAATGCCGAATCCAACTCTCTACTTCAAGCAAAGGCGGTTTTATGGCATTTCCCTTTGCATTTTTGACCATCCTATGTTCAATATAATCGTTTATTTTATCTCTCAATCCCAATTTATACGGACTATTTACTGCCACATCCATAAGTTGCAAATAACCAGTCATCCCCGACGGAATCATTACTTGATCAATGTTTCTGGTCTGCAAAAATGATTTCATCTGGGTAGCCCGATGCGCAGAGGCCGAATCCCAAATTAGCAAACCTCTTTTTTGTCCCCTAAGCACCAATGGGAAATTGATGTCAATCCATTTTTTGAGAATGTCCTGGGTGGACTATGCTTTCTCCGACTCCATTATATTCAAACCATTCCTAACTATAACAGTATCCTTTTTCCCCTTAATAATGGCTGTGGGAGATATCTTGGTTCCATTTAATCGTACACCCAGTATACAAGTTAGCCGGCAACTTTCATAACCTGTGGATGGAACTCTTATTGATGAAGCTCCTCGCATTTCAATGGTTGTCTGCGAACTTTCACCATAGAAAATGGCCGTTTCATCCATTGAAATACAAAATTCGGGATCATATTTTGATATATCCAAACTATCAATAAAAGCTTTATAACACAGAGTACGCTCGACTATATCATCATCGGACAGTTTGAATAGCGTCGTTGATCGTCTCAATGAGAGGTCATATCGTTTCATAAAGCCAGACAACCACTTCCCAGAGGCGGAGAAACTCGATTCGGGATTACTAGAATTTTGTTGTGCCAATCTAAGTGCATATTCTTGGATGTCAGAACGCTTTACGACTAAACTTCTAGATCTGCGCTCGATAATCCAGTCAAATATGTGTTCCTCAATGTCAGAAATTACCAATTTTCTTCCTCCGCCTTGAGCTCTGGTCTGTCTCCCCGCATTCTTTAGCGATTGGAGATTCTCTTCCTCTGCTTTCCAACGACGAACAACTCGCAGATCAAGATTTACTTTTGCACAAAACTTTGCAAGGGTCATGCCGGATGTACGGGATTCACTGAGGATTCTAAGCTTATAATCTATTGTATAAGCCTTTCTGGAACTCTTCTGTGCGTTCATGGGTTAAAAAATGTCTACTAAATGAATATTGAATCAACGACATTTAAAAATCATTATAAAAACAATAATACAATAAAGTAAACGTATAAATGGTGTATGAATTAAAATAGGACTTGTAATAGGAGTAGGGCTTGTAATTATTTATTTTTTAGTATGGGAGTAGTATTGGGAGTATGACTTTTATTAGGCAAAACACGGTAGTGAAATCCATTTCTGCACCTAATTTCATCAAAATCATTTGGTTCATTTTCAAGATTGAATATATAAGAATTTCTAGTTATATTTATTATTTATTGATAAAATGATAAATTATATAATATACAGACTTGAGTATTTATGGCTGAATTGCTACAACAACAAAATTAAAACGAAATGACATGATTACTTTCTATTAATAGTTATAAATAAGATTAATATAAAATATTAATTAATAAAAAATCTGTGAGTGCATTTTCATTTGAATGAACTAATTTCGTTTTAAGTAAGTTATAATTCTTACTGGTAGAATTTCTAAAGGTGGATAAAATAAAGTCACAAAATACTACTTTCTAATAAAGATCATTGATTAGGTGGGTTTCGGTAAAATGAATTTAACTTCAATTTAACATTTTTAAATATACTAGGGACTCTGCCTCTGTTCGCTTCGCTTCACCAACCCCGTTAGAACGTGGGGTTAATGATAAAGTAAATATCCAGGGTATTCTTGGACAGGAGTAAGATTCAGTTTATTAATATGTTTACATAACTATGATAAAAGGTAATAGCATAAACCGTTTCAAAGTAATATAGAACGATAAGTACAAAAAATAAAAAAATAAAAAAGTAAAATTCGGATGGATGGCTTTTTTATATATAGAGAGATAATAAAATATATAATAAAATATATAATAAATATATAATTAAATATAAAATAATTAAATATATAATATTAACAAATTATAATATATAAACTACCTTTTTTGTGTTTTCCGAATCGATCAATGTGGTCTTTGATTTCAATTCTCACTTTGCGCTCTGTTGGAAGTTGTTTCACAAAGGGATGTTGCATAAGTTGTTCAGTTACGGGTCGCTAAATTATTTTATTCTCATAATCAGGAAATCCACAGAGTATTACAACTAATAATTTCCTTGCAATTGTAGAAATAAAATGAGGTTGAGAGTAAAATATGGAAATTATATGTAAATGTTATAGAAAATTTATATCACGGAAATATTGAGTAGTTAGTAGTGTGCCCCATCGAATATGTGACTTGACAACCATTTTTTACTTGAAATTTTTTGTTTAAAAGAAATTTTATTTTTTAATTTTGTTTAAATGAAGTAATTTTTATTAATTTTTTTATTTGTTTGAATGACCTGATTTTTCTTTTATTTCTTTTAATTAATATTTTGATTTAATGATGTATTTTTATTAGTTTTAATTAAAAGTTCTTTTAAAATTTTTATTTTTTTAATTTAATTGAATTACTAATATACAATATTAAGCATATAATTGACATATTTATAATATTAATTATGTAAGGATAGATGATATAATTATGTTGAAACTAGCTTGTATATTTATTATTAATCTGTTAATATTTTTTGGGTGTAACTTCATTTTTTACATGGTGTCACGAACAGGGTGTTTGATAGAAATTATATTGTCAGGAAAAATTGCAAACCTCTAAAAATTTGAAAAGATCAATGAATATTAAAAATTCTTGAATCTCCAATCAACATTGAGAGAAGATTTGAAAATTGATTTTTTCAAAAGTACTTTTAATGAAAAGATGCATAGAAAAGGATAAAATCAGAAATTTAGAATTTTATCTTCATAAAACCTTCGAAACATGCTTAGAAAAAACTAGCAGGATTAAGAAAATTCAAAAATTAATGAATATCACAGAAGAAAATTCAGAGAAACATTGGATTTTGCTATAAGAATCAAAATTCAAGCAAGTGAAATTTGATGACAAAAATAGTATTTGAGAAATTTTTATTAACTATTTCGCTTCAAAAAGCACTTCTGAAGTCCTGAAATATTTAAAAACCAAAATCAATTTATGAAGGAATTACCTCAATTTTTATGTCATAAATTTATGCAGATATCGTTTGTATTATAAACTTAAATAAAGTTCTATTAATGTTAATAGATTTTTACTCTTCATTTAAAATGTCAAATAGACAGAAGCGCATTCCAATTCATTGAATTGAACAAATGCTATACTGATAAATCAGATGTCATTTGCCAACACTATAATGGTCATTTTTCCGTTAATCATGGAAATAGGAACCATATTTCATAGTACATAAGAATACTGAGAAAACTTAATGTTCACTAAAAACATGGGCTTGTTTATGGTGTAACCTGATAGAATTATTACTAGTCAAAATTAAAGAAGAAAATTCATTAGCCTACAAAATCAGAATAATGACTAATGTTTATCAATTATATATGTGTATATATATATTCACAAAATTTGACTCAATTCACTTCAAAAAAGCCAGTGTCGAAAATTCGTGAATATCAAAAACATCGATATATTTAATGATTCATAGTCCAGCTTTTTAATAAATACAGTGTCAATGGAAAAGAAATCAGTGGTAAAATTTGAAAAAAAACAGTTCTTATAATATATATTATACAAAAGTAACAGATTATTGATATTTGGATCAGTTCCATCGTCTGTGAATTGATAATTAATGCCTTACAGTAAAAGTGTATAATCTATATAGAGTTAAAGAACAAAAAACAACTTTTGTTGCAGCAGATAAAATTTATGTAAAATTGTTTGGGCATAAAACTATATTGATTTGTCCTCGAGTTCATCAATTCCTAGAATATTAAATATGATCGATGGATTTCATTCGTATTTTCTTTCCAGGGTAAAATACACTGTGATGTTGCAGAAATGTTTCGGATTTATGATTATCAATATATGAAATCAAAAATATTCCAAAAATACATAACTGACTCAAATTTCAGAAATAACCTTATCAATAAATTTAATAAAACGTTTTTCGTAAATGGTAGAAGTTCAAATGTAATAGAAGAAAAATGAACTTAACAGTTCGGATGATATATTATCAATGATCGAAACAAATATCAGAAAAGGATAAAATTTTGTTCGAGTCATCAACCACGAATGAATGAGATATCAGAAAATCAAGTTCCAGAGAATATTTAGAAAAAGATTGAAAAGATGTAATGAATAAGATAAAATTTAGTCATTCTGTGTTGGTTTTAAAAAAAGAATCATTACGTTATTTTAAAATATTAAGTAACTAGCAATAACCAGTCAAAAGTGACTGAAATTCATGGATAAAAAATGTTGAAATATTAAAATTGAATAAGCCGTTTAAAATAACAAGAGATTCGTTAGGTTGGAGAAATAACAACTAATTCACAAGGATGATATTTTATGTCAGTAATTAGGAGTTGCCAACATTGCGTCAAGGTTGACCCGGAGAAAAAGGATTTTGTAAGTAAATCAGAAAAATTCAAATTCAACTGTCAACTGTCTCGAATTGGAACCCAGGGTCACTTGGACCCAGGTTCTTGGTGGATACACGCATAATATGTTTAGTTTCTGCTTTATATTGAAAATATAAGCCAAATTGTAAATTTGAATTAACACACTGACTCGACATTAAGAATTTTATTATTAGCCCAGAGTCAGGAGAATGATCGACAGACCAGGAGTATCCGTTTACAAATGACGGTGTTGGTTTCTCTATAACTGAATAGAAATTTGAATAGAAATTAAATTAACAGTTTACAACTCTTTTATATTTAAAATTTTAATTACCATATCTTCGTGAATAAATCTTAAATACCTCGTGAAAATTTTTAATGAGTGCCTTTTCAAGGAAATCATGAAAATTAGTTGACCATTTTCTAGATTTGAGTTTTGGAGCTGGATTTCTTTTAATGAGAAAAAGAGCTCTCATTGGATGAATTTCACAAAGAGGTGGTCGTCCTTCTGCCATTTCAATAGATGTAATAGCAAGAGACCATAAATCACTTCTTGCATCATACGTACTGTTTGGGTTTTCTTCACAGTAAATTACTTCCGGAGCCATCCTGAGTTTTTAAAATCATTTACAATTTACTTACTTAATTAAAAAAACCAATATGGAGTTCCAATGAATGTGTTTCTTTTTCCAAATGTGCGATCTAATTGCGCACTTACTCCGAAATCGACTATCAGAAAATTATTAGAGGAATATTTTATAAGGTTATAAATAAAAATAATAAATATTAATTTTGTTCTTCAAGAAAAATTAACTATTAAATTAACTATTTGTATCTAAAAAACTGTAAAATTTTAATATTTGATTTTTATCATTTTAGAGATAAATCATTAAGGCCGTGTTTTGAAGGAATTCTAGGCAATGCAATATTCTCGTCGGACATGATTTTACATATTTTTTATATAAGTTAGTGTGTTGATTTCAAATCTCATGATAGTTTTACTGCATCGAGTCACGTTTTTATGATAAATCAACTAGTTTGTTTTCTATTATTATCGAATGAAAGTTTTCAATTGAAACTGTCGCCATAATAAAAAATGCACGTTTGATGGGGAAAAAATCTTGAAAATTATTAAAGATTTGCAGTGTAATTAAGTATGGTAAAAAGATCATATTTGAAAAAATTCCCATAAAATAGGAACTGGTAGTTGATATAATCAATAAGTGCGAGATCCGAAAGGAATTTTTTCGCGGGGCCCCTCAAACATTAAATAAAATAATTAACAATTAGAATTTACATATTGAAATATAGATTTTAAATATTTATTTAAATCAAAATCCAATTATAAAAATCAAGTCATGATCATATAAGGTAGACAAATTTCTACATTAAAAAATCTGTACCAAATATAAAAAATAACTACATTTTATTGAATATAAATATACAAAAAATTTTTGCCATGATAAATGTCACTTGTCTACACTAACCTTATACCTACTAAAAGCACAAGCTAAAAAGTCATTTAAATGGAAGTGACTCTGATCCCAAATACAGTATTGTTTTCAGTAGGCACTTTGTAAATATATAAATTTTGAAGTGCTGGGGGGGGGGGGGGCAATTGGATGCAATCGCTTCAGTCGCCACATATCTGACCCTGGATTGAACATACGTGAAATTTGATAAAGTTAGTTGTTTTACCCTATGGAGATTGAAATGTTATTCATGGAAACTCGATGGAAACATCATCATCTGTGATTGGAAGTTCCTATGAAGATAGTAAAGGAAATGAAAGTGGATTTTCATCATTCAGTGCATTACACACTCTATCCCAAGAATCGCAAATTGGGCATTAAATATAATGCCACATTAAATTATATAGATTATCACGGAGAACTTACATATAATATACAATGTGATTAATGAAAATTTAACGGTTTAAATTATTCAAATAAAAATTTGTTTTCATATCAATATTTACCTAATTTAACTTCTGCATTATCGTTTAAAAGAACATTCTGACCTTTGATATCTCTGTGAATAACGTAATTCGTATGAAGATAGGAAAGACCCTGAATAAGATAAAATAAACAAAAATATTTGAAAATTTACATAAATAATTTGTTTTATTCATCATTTATGTAATAACAATAATTAATGAAATTATTTTAATAAAAAATTTAATACAACCTGTAAAATTTCTCTACTTATGTAGGCAATCCAATCTTCTTTGAGCGAATTATATCTGGTACCTATTTAATTGACTTACTTTCATAATTAGGACAATATTACTTCGCACCAAATCTGTAATAGATCCAGCTCCACAAAATTCCATTACCAGCTATATAGAAAAAATTAACTGGGCTTATATAATTTATTATTTACCCATAAATAATCAGCTGCCGCTTCATGCTTAACAAAAGCTCCATAATACGCAGCTACGTTTGGATGATCGGAAAGCTGAAACAATTATACAAAGCAAATAAATTAAAGCTCGCAAAAAAACATACACGTTTTAATGTGTTTATTTCTAAAATTATTTCTTCTTTTTCATGCTAAATTGTAAAAACCTTTTATTAAAAAATTGAAGACCAAATAAATACTTGGGTAATTTCCATGACTTTGATAGCAGCAAGAAGACCAGTTTTAATTTGTTGACCCTTAACCGTTAGATGATATAGTAATTAGAAATTAGCTACTACTTTATAAACATTTCCATATGTTCCTTTGCCAACAATTTCAATCAAAGAAAATATCCCTGCAGGATCCTGAAAATGTAACATAATAATTAATTCACCTAAGATTCATAATTTATTTACTTTTAAACTTTCTAAATTTCTAATCATTTCAAAAAAATAAGTAGAACTATAAATTAAAATACATTTTAATAAAATTAAAAATAATTTATGTAAATAGCAAATAGAAATAAAATGATGCAAATTAACAAATTTTTATTTTTCTGACATATTCTCTATTCTTTAGGTTATTATATTATTCTAATACATCCATTATATTTTGAAATTATTAGAAACAAAAATCACCACTTCGCTATTAAAAATAAATTCGTGACAGTTGATAATTTGGTAGGCAGACACAAATAAAGAGTAAATATTTATTTAACGATTTCCAACTAAAGTTAATAAAGTTAAAACACTTTATAAGGTGGAGTCCGTAGAAACCTATTTGATCGAATGGACTATCAATAAAAAACAAGTTTGTTGGGGTACGATTAGGGCAAAATATATTCCCCACTCCTTTTCCTTGTTTCCCCTGGCTCTGCATGTTATTTCACTCCACATGACTATTGATGAATCTATTAGGTACACATAGGGAGTGACTTTGGTGCTGTACTTAAGTAAGTGGTCGTCAGCAGAAGATGCCCAAAAAAGAATCTGGGTTTATGGACAGATCATTGAAGGAATTGCACCCTACTTATTGTTGGTTACTTAGGGGTGTGTCATTTTATGTTTTAAATACGTCAGGGGTAATTTAGATATTCACTCGACTCCTTCCTAAGCATTTCATGACTATTGCAATTTAAACCATTTGTGTACCCATGGTGACGACCATGTTGGTACTGTACACAAAGGCGATAACAACAATGAGCAGGTGAGCTCTATTACTAAAACTACTCCCCATTGTATTTTCTTTTTGGGTTCTAGACTGCCGATAGAAGGTCTTACGTCATTATTCACTATGTATGCTGGTTTTAGATCATTTGTGGTCCTCGATTACGGGTATTTCCTATTGTTCTCTTACAAACTTTTTTGCAGGGATCCGCCCTTATTTTTCATCTAATGATTATTATTCTATACTCCCTATAATATCCAAATTATCCTTCAAAAAATTTGAGCAGGGATTGGCCCTTATTCACAAGTTAATAAACATGTTTCCACACTTCTCATGAAAATTTGAGCAGGGATCTGCCTGTATTCAAATCCTGAACTATCGAATATCTTAACCATTCGTGGTTTCTATAAAATTGCCTAAACTTACTTCCTCTACCGACAGAAGTTCATAACTATTCTAAATTTTTTCCTAACTCAATAATACCTATGAAAATAAAAGTCCTACACTTTCTAACTCTAAATAGGGCCCTAAACTGTCGCAATTGATTTTACCCCCTTTAACCGTTCATCTCCCTATCTATATACCCTACTCCGATGGACTCAACTGGTGAAACATCTGCCGACTAACAGCACGTAGTGCCGCCGGTCCACAAACCTTCCCCAGTCCAGACCATCGACACATAAATATCCAGAAAAACACAACCTAAATTATAATATTATTCAAAAAGGACAAAATAACATACGCCAAACATAAGAAGTAATTAAAAACAAATTCCGTTAAAAATTTTATTAATTCCTAAAATTGTATAATAATAGGCTTAACAACCACAAAATGAATAATACCATACCAATATTAACAATTAACTTCACTTTAAAATAACATTATCTAAATAACAAGATAAATTAACTAAATAACATTACCGAAAATTAACTTCAATTTAAAATAGCATTCAATTTAAAATAGCTTTATCTAAATAACAAAATAAATTAACTAAATAACATTAACTAAAATTAACTTCAAAATAACATTAGACCTAACAAAATTATATTACATAAAACAAAAATCAAATTTACCTCACCGCGATGGCATGGAATCGAAAATTGAGAGCATATGTTCATTGCCAGTAAATGAATTGTTGTGTAACCAGTTGAGCGTGAGAGTTTTTTAAATGAAATTTCACTCAGTATTTATACTGATTGAATTATACGCCTCCGCATTCTCTGCTGTTATATCCAATTAGAATGCGAGGCAATTCTGATTAATTTTTGCATGCATGCATGAATGTGTGCAATTATTATTTTTTAATTTAATTAATTTAATTAATCAAAATTTTAATTTTTATTAACTTTTAAGATTTATTTTTATAAATTCTATAATTTAAATAGTTTTTTGCTAATTTTAATTTAGTTTTACAAGTTTTATAATTTAAATAAGTTCAGTTAATTTTACTTTAGTTTCATTAATTTAAACAATTTGGTTTTATAAGTTTTATAATTTAAATAATTTTGTTGGTTTTATTTTTAGTTTTCATTAAACAATTTAGTTTTATAAATTTTATGGTTTATCTAATTTTACTACTTTTATTCTACTTTTTATTATTTTACCAGTTTACTAGATAATTTATTTTAAATTTTAAATTTATTTATTTAGAAATTTTTCATATTATTAATTAATTTATTACCCATTATTTTATTTATTATTATTTTATTTCTTAGTTGTTAGCTATTCCGAATGTGATGTTTCTCCTAATTGTCTTAGTGATTGCGACCTTTATTTGCGTTCCTTTATTTTATTAACCGGGTCTTATTTATCATCCGTGTGTTATGTACTTTAGTGTTTGGTGTTTTAATTTAACTTGGTGCGATTTTTATGTTATATATTTTTGATTCATTAAAACAAGCTCTCGATTCTCGGTTCCAGCCCAACATTATTATTCCTTATTTCATATTTCATTACTTTTAACTAAATTTTCTGTTTGATGTTTATACCACGTATTTACCCACTTGACTCACTGAGCATATTTCATTACTGTTAACTAGATTTTTCATTTTCTAATTTAGATTTTTATAGGATATTTTACCTAGTCCAGATGATGCAAATTATTAATAATGGCAACAATTTATAATAATGAAAGCAATATTTTAACCATGTTAAGATTATGGCTCATATATATGATAAACATATCAATGCTGCAATGGTACGACTAAAATATTAATACCGAAAATAACCTTGGTGGTAATTATATAAACATGATTGTTGGGAAGGTAATAATATAACAGTAATACTATACTTTACAAAGTCAACTTAAGCGTTATTAGATTATAATTCATAAATGAGAGTGACAAACTTGATATTAATCATAATTTTCAAAACAAAATGATTATTTATTTAAGTATGCAAAGATTCAGCGAAGTGCTCGTATATGGGCCGCCTGGATCAGCAACTGACACATTTTTATTGAGTATAGCGAATTAGGTGGGTAATTATAAAAAGGAAGTAGATTTTGAGTAAACATAGAGAAGAGTTAGTTTTTAGGTGGTACTAGAAAATCCTCTAGTAATTAGAATCAATTTAGGTCATAAATAGAAAGATAGGCAGTTCCTTGCTCAAAGTTTCGAAGAGCAAACCGAATAAACTCAATTACTGCAGAAGATATAGGATAACATTTATGAACTGGGAAATAAGGGCGGATCCCAGCGCAAAATCTTTGAAAATAACATTGGAAAATATCTAGTAGTGAGTACCATAATTAAACGAATAAATGGATGGCAATAATCTAAGAAATGGATAGATAATGAACAGTGACGTAAGACCTTCTATCGGAAGTCCAGAACCCGAAAATGAAAATACAATGAGGAGCAGTTTTAGCGGTAGAGCTCACCTGCTCATTGACTTTCAGCCATTGTGTACATCACCAACATAGTTGTTGCCATGAGTATACAGATGGTATAAAGTAAAATAGTCATGAAAGCATTTAAGAAAATGTCAATTCAAAATCCATAAGTAACCATAGAACATTTAAATGACACACCCCTAAGCGCCAACAATATGTATGTTTGATTGTCATTGCCAACTCTGCCAAATTAATGCATTCGTGAGTTGGAATTTCTGTTGAGGTCTCACCTTTTAAAACCCAAACTTACTGGTTCCTATATAATTATTTGAATAAAAATAAGTCTGTTTAACAAAGTTTTATTAATAAATAAAATTCACCATTGAATTACAAAATTTATCTTTTAAGCCTTTCAGAAATTCACTAATCAACGATGCGTGTTGTATATTGTTAATATGTATGTCGTGCGTGTTATATTATAATTCCAGACTCAATATGGTAGACGTTCTGTGCTGTCTTATTTTGAAATCTCGTAGAGATTGCCTCTTCAAGATTCAGGAATAATTCAAGAAATTTTGGGCGAATTTACTAAATTTTGGTGTGGTATATATACCATTTTTAAATGACGGTAAAATAAAATATTTTAATTTCCGATATATACGCACGGAATATTATATTATATTTATTATATTTACTTAATTAAAAATTATTCTTCTATTATTTGCCTTGCGTGTTTAATAAAAGATTTTAATTAAAACTTTATATTAATTTATTTATTTGCGTGCTTATATTTAATTATTTTATTTCGAAGGTTTTCAGAAACAGATTTATATTTTCCTAAGAAAATTAAAACTCTAAAATTTATATTAATTTATATTAATTTATTTATTAAAATATTTTCCCTTGTATTTATATATTAAATATATTATCACATATATACACCGATTAAAAGGAATAATCAAATTAAAATAAAATATAACATAGTGTATCCATAATAAAATATTTACAATCATTCAGGATCATAGCGAATAGTCAATAATAATATAAATGAATGTCATACACAGTAAATATATACATTGTTAATTAAATTAATAGGATCACAAAGGATAATTATTGTTTTTTGGATTGTATTGGATTGGATTGAACTGCACGTTGTATTACATATTTTCATACTCTCTTTTTTGGGTTTTTTCATAAGTTTTTATTATTGTTTTTCCCTGTTGGGTAAATGAAATGGTTATTCTTCATTTTCTGTCCAACAAATGGCTCACTTAGGTTTCATAATCATAGTTAATTGGGTTTTAGGTTTAAGATTATGCCCGTCGAACCCAATTATTTTTGGAGAAACATCCGCAGCGTTCGGAGTGTTGTTTACCACTCGGGCGTGTAACCTATTTACTCATTTCCGTGGGTTGTGTTTGTCACCTACTTCAGTTTAGGCTAAGGCAATTAACTAAGATTTATCTCCATTATTTGGCAAAAACTGGTTATATGAATTTGTATTACTACAACGATAACATAACGAGAAAAACAGACAACAATTTCAGTTAAATTGAAAAGAAGAAACACAACAACACCAAAGATAATGAGAAAACATAACAAATACAAAAAAATAAAATATTTACAAATATACCGAATGCTGCAAGAAAAATAAAAGAAACATAACAGGTAAAAAGGAATACAAAATTCATCATGGCAATGATGAATAAGTGAAAATAAAATGAAATTATTTGAAAGAAATAATAGAATATTTAAAAAACCATCATTTGAAGTCAGATCAATAATTGGTTATATTTGTTTTTACAGATTATCCCAATATATTCTATTGCTTAGTTGTAAATAGTGATTATGAAAACAAATGTTTGACTACCAGAGTTTTAGAAAACCAGATTCCACTTTTTAATTCTTGCCAAATTTATCATTATGAATAGTAGATTTGAATTGATGATAAACTAATAGATTAATATGTTGATTCGAATCAGAACAGTATACAATCATGGAAGGCAAAATTAGGAATTTTTACAGTAAGTATGAAGTGGAAGACAAGAGGCTGAATTTCCACTAATAAACTAATTATTCGGTGTGTTTTTATTCTTTAAATATATTTGTCATTCGGTAGTTTTGTTCTTTAAATACTGAACAATCGATTGCAAAACAAGTGAAATGTAAAATAGATCGGAGAAAAGTAGATGAAATGAAAGGACCAATGAAAATCAATCACACGACTTTCCAACGGTAGCCCGTGAACAGGGGGTTAATCGGACATTAGTAGTCCTGAAATATGGGCTTACCTTTTACGGATGACCGTCCACTCGTGTCATAGTTTCAACTTTGCTTTGCAATGAGTGCCGAGTTCAAACGAACTAATTTTCTATGGCGTAGTTGGTGGAAAGCCATATAGTTTAAAATCATAACTCAACTTAATAACTCATCAAACCCCAGGATCTTGTAGAGCTCAACCTTTGGTGACAACCACAAGCTTGGCACGGTATTAACGTGTCCTAGTAACGGATATCTCGTTGTTAAAACTTTTTGGTGTACGAGTTACACCTGCAGTTAACCAATAAATTTAGTAGTCACCCAACTAAACTCGGCAAGTTTTAAAAATAGAGCTCGCTATTTACTGGTGTTCCTTTGTGATGCAATATTAACGCTACTTAGCAGTTGGTACCAAATGGAAAATTAAAGTTATGCTGTCTTTATGATTTAAAGTAAGAGCGCGAAATTATATAATGACCACCATAAACCCTGTAAATTAAATCATTTTAATATTTATTGAAAATAAAAATAAATTGTATAAATGTCAGTTAATTTTACTTTTTTAATTAAAAATTAAAATAAGAATATTGATAATGATTTTCTGTTTGCCATTTCATTTTAGTTATCCTAAAATATTTCTATTATAGAGAAACTTTAATTACCTAAAACAATGAAATTATTTTATGGTTAGATTAAATATAATAAAGAAATTAAATTTTAGTTTTGCAATTTATCTGTTACACTTCGTTGAGTTTGTTTGTTTAAAGATTTCTATTTAAATTTAGTTACTTATTGTGTTGCCATGTTAAATAATTAATTCTTGAATATTCTTAACTTATTAATTATTTGAATAATTGTAGATGAAGATCGAAGAAGTTAAAAGTACTACTAAAACACACAGGATCGCATCTCATAGTCACGTGAAGGGATTAGGCTTAGATGAAAATGGAAATTCTATACCTGGTGTGGCTTCTGGTTTAGTTGGTCAATATGAAGCCAGAGAGGTATATATAACATATATAATATGTCAAAAGTTTATTTATATGATAGGCTGCAGGTGTTATAACAGAAATGATTAAGGCAAAGAAACTTGCTGGTCGGGCAGTTTTACTAGCTGGCCCTCCCGGAACCGGCAAAGTTTGTTTTTTAAATCTTCATAAAATTTAATTAAAATGTAGACTGCTTTAGCGTTAGCTATTGCCCAGGAACTTGGAAGTAAAGTTCCGTTTTGCCCAATGGTAGGCAGCGAAGTTTATTCATCGGAAATAAAAAAAACTGAAGTTCTTATGGAAAATTTCCGACGAGCAATAGGATTAAGAATAAAAGAAGTTAAAGAAGTTTACGAAGGAGAAGTTACTGAAATTACACCGGTCCAGGCTGATAATCCATCAAGCAGTTACGGAAAAACAATTAGCCATGTTATGATTTGTTTAAAAACTGCTAAAGGAACTAAATCATTAAAAATGGATCCGTTAATTTACGAAAATTTACAAAAAGAAAAGGTTGAAGTTGGTGACGTTATTTATATAGAAGTGTCATCTGGAGCAGTAAAACGTCAAGGTAGATCTGATGTATATGCAAATGAATACGATTTGGAAGCTGATGAATATGTCCCATTACCCAAAGGTGATGCACATAAGAAAAAAGAAGTGGTTCAAGATGTTACTTTGCATGATTTAGATGTAGCTAATGCATATCCTCAAGGAGGTCAGGATATCGCTTCTATGATGGGTCAGCTTATGAAGCAAAAAAAAACTGAAATAACTGGTAATTTATTTTAAGAGTTAGTAATAATATTCAAATTTTTATTTTAGATAAATTACGACGTGATATCGATAAAATTGTAAATAAATATATTGATCAAGGGACTGCTGAATTGGTTCCTGGAGTTTTGTTCATAGATGAAGTTCATATGTTAGACTTAGAGTGCTTTACATATCTCTCTAGAGCTTTAGAGTACAGTATTGCGCCAATTGTTATATTTGCAACTAATAGAGGTGTTTGTTCTGTAAAGTAAATTATTTAATTTGTAATTTTTATGTATTTTAATACGTTTTAATATTCTAGAGGAACTGAAGATATTAAATCATCTCACGGTATTCCTCAAGATCTTTTAGACAGAATTTTGATTATTAAAACAAAAACTTATGATAAGGATGCATGTTTGGAGATACTGAAAATTCGAGCTCAGTTAGAAAATGTTAAAATTTCCCCGGAAGCTCTAATTAAATTGGCATCTATTGCAGATCAAACAACACTTAGATATGCGTTGCAACTGCTTACACCAGCATCTAAAATATCAAAAATTTTTGGCAAAGATACTGTTAATATAGAGCATGTTTTGGAAGCCGAAGAATTATTTTTAAATGCTAAAAGGTCGGCTCAAATTCTTACAAATGAAAAAGAAAAATATATGTTATAATAAAGCTGTCTGAATTTTTTAAATTTCATCGTTTTAAAGTTTGTTAAAATGTAATTTGAATTGTATAAGGGCTTGTATGTATCCATGACTTCTAGATTAATGCGAAATTATTTATGATAATGGTTAATTTAACAGTTATTTACTGAAAACCTAATATGTTTATACCGTATGTACTTGCGCATAGACAGTAATTTTGGATTAATTTCCCCCCAAATTGATGGGTTATATATAATACCCAAAATATCATTTTTAATAGGTCGGCTTAAAAACGAGTCATCTATTTTTGACATTTAAACAACAAAATTTGGGGTGTCGGCTTATATGCGAGTATATACTGTACATATTTTAAATTAAGTTAAAAATGTTTTTGAATGAATATTTGTTGCTTTATTACTCTTAGCTATTAAATTAAATAAAATCAGAGAGTTAGTAACCGTTTTTAAAAGCTATTTGTCTTATTGCATTAATCGGAATGGACATCTTCAATGTTTTCAAACACTTCAAAAAATAAGAAATAGATTGGTAAAAAGCAAATTAACAGCTTGTAAAACATGTCCGAAATGAAAACCAAACAAGAAAATGTATTGAAGGTTGTACGTATCCTACTAACAACACTGCTATTCGAAAAAGAATAAATACTTAATCACTTATATCCCCCATTATCAATAGTTATTTATCCACAAATTAGTATCTTATCACTTATAATAACTCCAAAAATATTTTTATTCAATTGATAATAACCTCCCAAAAACCACAATAAAAAATACTGTAATATAGATTGTAAGGAGTTAGTAAATCTCTATATAAGATTATTATGGTTAAATGGTAGAAGTGAGATCAGTTAGTAGAAATAATTATTTCTGTTAAATTTTTATATTTAAATTCTATATCAAATTATATCATATATTAAATTATATTAAATTAAATCAATTAAATGTATGACCAGTAATTACATTAATATTAATGATTATCACGCCTCGGTGTTTAAATACTTTAGTAAACGGATCAATTTTGAAGTTGTTATAAAAATAAATGCTTGAAGAAGACTTGAATTTAATTGCGCCTAACATGGCGACCACGACCACGGATTTATTGATAAGCAGACTATTACCTGAGAAATTTCACAAAGGCGATGATTTGGAAAATTTTATCAAGGATTGTCAAAGGTTTTTTGGCGCGACAAAAACAACAATTAGGATGCAAGTAATATTAACTACAACATTACTTGACAGATCGCTAATGGAAGATTATGAAGCAGCTGAAGGAAAAACTATGGAAGAGAAACTTCGATATGCATTTTCGAAACCAACATCATTAATGGATGATCTAAAAGAAGCTTTGAGTTATGAACAAGGATCAGATTCAGTCGAAACTTTTATAGAGAAAATTAAAAAGATGACAAAGAAATTAATAGCGCACAAATGGGATGAAGAAGAAATAGAAAAATGCCTGCTTACAAACTGTGTAAGAGATCGAGAAGTTAAAAAAGAGATCGAGATGAAAGATTTGAAAACATCAGAAGAAATAAAAGCGACAATAAAGAAATTAGAAAAGGTAAACAAAATTATGGGCCATATTAATGTTGTGAAGACTTCACTGGTTGTTCAAAACTACAGAAGCCACAGAGATGTTGCTCAAAGAGGAATGGTAAACGGAAATAATAATTTCAAGCAGCGAAACGTCAGTAACCGACAATTTAAATGCTGGACATGCAAGAAAACTGGTCATGTTAGTCGAGAATGCCAAATGAAAAAGAAAATGACGTGTTTTGCATGCGGAGTTGAAGGCCACGTACGGCGAGAATGTTCAACGATTCAATGACAGAGATGTCGCTTACGTGGACACAAGGAGATTGACTGCTATACAAATTTGGAAAGAAAGAAGTTTCAAACTAATTCAAACATGAGAAACAATAATTATTATGCCCATCGAACCACAAGCTATCAACAAAAGATCAACAATCCAGGAAGAACAATTGCAGCAATTGAAGCAAATGATGAGACGATGCCACTTGAATATTCAGATGATGCAGAAGACAAATATGAGGATATTCAGCACCCAAAAGTACATGCTTCGACACGGGAGGCAATGATCGGAGCAATATACTAGGCAATTTTGATATTGATGTAAATATTGGTCATAATAATTTTAATAGTGTAAATAATCCTTATATATATATAATAATGTAGAACCTTTATGTAATAAAATTTGTAATTTTAAAAAGTTTCCGTTAAATAATTTTAAATGTTATAGTTATTTTAATGCTGATCGATCTTTAATAAATAATAATAATAATAATCCTAAGAATCAAGAAGAGTATAATGAAATTAAAGAAGCAGAATATAATAATAAAATAGTAAATGAAAAGTTTATAAATTTATTAAAAAGGTAGAAGATAAATTAGAGAGAAAGGAAATTGGGTGGATTAATGAAATATCAGAGGAGCAAAATATTTTCACTAAAGATGAATGGAAACGACCGAAATTGAGTTATGACAAAATGCAAGGTAGACCGAGTACAACTCTTGAAATTCAGGGTTATAGAATGGAATGCTTACTAGATACAGGAGCAAGAGTAAATGTAATGGCAGAAGCAGTTGTGGACAAATTAGTGAATGTGAAAATCATAAAAACCGATGAGATGTTAAGATGTACAAATGATAGTAAATTAGAGACAATCGGAAAAGTATATATTGATGTTAGAATTGGTAATATGGAAAGAAAAATAACATTTATAATACCGTATTTTAGCGGATATAGCGCGCCCCCGCGTATAACGCGTATCCCTGTATACCGCGCGGATTTTATTGTATGTGTAAATACAAATTTGTATAACGCGCCCTGGCCTATAGCGCGCACCTACCTGATGCTGGTAAATTTCCAAAAATGCGGTTTAGTATACTTATTAATTATTCTCCATAAATTTTGTTTGTAAAATAATTCATAATCTCAATATTAAACAGCGTTACATTCCGTGTTTGTTTATTGTTGCTGTTTGCATCACGTATTATTAATCACGAGACTCCGCGACAAAACAAGCCGAGTCATAAATTTAAAGTTCAGCGATGTAACAAACCACGTGTGAAATTCGTTTAATTTTATTGGCTGGGTTGTCGGCGTGTGATGACGTCGTCAGCCTGATAAATTGCCACGTGGTTAGATCCGTTTAAAACTATTGGTCTTACTCCAACGGCTGACAAAATAAAACAACGAATTCTCTGTTCTCATAGCACAATATAAACTCATGATATTTTAAAACCCATCATAAATTATTCGATATGCCTAAAAGAAAGTCTTACACAGCTGATTTTAAGCTTCAGGTGATTAAGTATGCGAAGGAGAAGGGAAATAGAGCGGCGGGTCGGGAGTTTGGTGTTGGTGAGACGTCGGTTCGAGAGTGGAGGAAGGAAGAGACAGAGCTGGAAAGTATGAATCCGAGAAAAAGAGCAAGGCGTGGCGGCAAGGCGTGGCGGCAAGGCGAGATGGCCACATCTGGAGGCGAATTTGGTGAAGTGGATTTTGGCTCAGAGAGAGAATAATCGAGCTGTATCGACGGTGGCAATTAAGGCAAAAGCAAGATTGTTGGCCGTTGAAATGAAGTTAGATGATTTCAAAGGTGGCTCGTACAATTGGGTTTACAAATTTATGCGGCGCAATAATTTGTCGATGCGTGCTCGAACAACAGTCGGCCAGCGACTTCCGGATGATTGGGAAAAGAAGTTGGATGATTTCAGAGAATTTGTTCATAAGGAAATCAGCCAACACGATCTCTCACCAAATGACGTCATCAACATGGACTTGGTTTTTGGTCCATGGTCTTTGATATCCCTCCAACGCGATCAGTTGCTGAAGTCGGGGTTAAGACGGTCGCTGTTGCTACGACAGGACATGAAAGAACTTCGTTTACCGTCGTCTTAGCCTGCACCGCTGGAGGCCAGAAACTCAAGCCAATGCTTATCTTCAAACGTGCGACAATGCCACGTGAACAGCTTCCAAGTGGTGTTGTCGTTACATGCAATAAAAAGGGTTGGATGAACACGGACGTCATGGGGATCTGGACAGACAAATGCTTCCGCACCAGGCAAGGCGGATTTTTCAAAAAGAAATCTCTCCTTGTTTTTGATGCCATGACAGCTCACAAAGAGTCATCTGTTCAAAAGAAGATAAACACTTGCAAGCTTCAGCCACTGGATGTCGCTGTAAATCGACCATTCAAGACGTTTGTTCGTGAGGAGTGGGACAAGTGGATTTCAACTGGGTCCCACACATACACACCAGCTGGTAGACAACGCCGTGCCACATACGTTGAAGTATGCAAGTGGGTCATAACTGCATGGGAGAAAGTGAAGGTGACAACAATCACAAATGGATTCAAGAAGTGTGGAATTATGCCCAGTAACGTTCCCGATGTTGGCGCCGATGACTCGACAGATGGAGAGGGAGACAGTGAAGCATCAAAAGCAGAAGGAAATGATGTGGCAATCGAAGAAGAGCGCCTACAGCGAGTCATGGACATGTTTCAGGCCAGTTCAGATGACGAGAGCTTCGAAGGTTTCCAGGAGAGTGATGGCGAAGAAGAGCTTGAGGATGGCGGAGATTAAAACAGCAACAAGTTACTGAAATGACATGTGGGATCAAAAATAAATAAAAAAACATCGAAGTTTTATTTATTATATCTATAAAAAAAATTTAATATAAGATAACGTGAACATTAAAATTTATAATTTCTTTATTTCTATTTGTTTTCCTGACGTGTCAATACGAACAATGCAACTCCGGCTGGCGCCATTCGATCCATATTAAACACAAACTCGGTATCTGAAACATTGCTACATAACAGAAATAAATAGCAAATTATTATTTAATATTATAAAAATAAAATAATTTGTTTAACTAAAAGTAAATCTGGTTGCAATCAAACGTAACATTAAAACCGATGGTAGGGGTACTGTCACATCATAAAAATATTTCCACTGGCAATGCCGCCACGTGTAAAATATAAATCATAAAGCGCGCACCCACAGATACCGCGCATGGGGGGTGCGCGGTTTGTAAAAATGCGTATAACGCGTGCGTTATATGCGCTAAAATACGGTATATAAAAATTATAAAATACACGAGATCGACCAATCAGGTTATCGTAATTGCAGTGGCGTAGCCAGGAATTTATGAAGTGGAAGGGTTGGAGTTAAGAAATATTTATTAATATTAAAAAAGATGTATTTGCTGTAATGGTCGATTATTGCGCAAATGTATCTTTTCCTGTTAAATGTTTCTTTCATTGGGCCACATATGTCCATATATATTTTCTCGAAGGGTTCGGATGCTTCAAGTACTTTTGGTTTCTCTTTCATCTTTGTAGTTACAACTTTAACTTTTTGACACGATTCGCAATTTGATATTGTCGTTTTTACTTCCTTTATTAGATCTCTCATATCAAAATTGTTTTGTATGTATTTGATAACTTTGTCAACTCCAGCATGGCACAGTAATAGATGTGTTTTGTTAATCATTTCTCTTCTTTTGCTCTCTGGTATCCATATTCTTTTATCTTTGGTATAAATAATATTATCCTCTATTATAAACCTTCCACTCTTTTGCGTTCTTATTTTATTTTTAATCTCCTCTATTTCATCACTATTCATTTGCCATTCCTCTCCTTTGTCTTCAGTCATTATATTTAACATTCTGGTTTTCATTCTTCCCATTTTAGGATTATCGTGTTCCATAAGACATTGTACACATGTGCCACACGTTTTCCTCGATAACATGTCTGCGTTAGTATGTAGTGTACCCTTTCTAAATTCCATTTTTATATCAAGGCTACTTAAATAGTTTATCCAGGTCTGGAATTGAGCTGTAATTGGCTTCTTCGTGGTTAGCATAAATGTTATTGCTTTATGATCTGTACGTAGTGTAAATCTTTTTCCATATAAATAGTGATTGAAATGCCGACAAAAATAATATATAGCCAGGAGTTCCTTTCTTGTAATACAATAGCCTCTTTCGTGGTCATTCATCGCATGTGAACCATAAGCGATAACTTGCTCATATCCCATGTCATTCTTCTGTGATAAGACTGCGCCGATTGATTCGAAACTTGCATCCGTATCCAGTATGAATTCTTTTTTAAAATCAGGAAATACCAAAATCGGTGCGGTTATTAATGCCAACTTCATATTCTCAAAAGCCTGCTCACAATTTTCATTCCATATTATTTTGTCGCTATTTTTACCACATATACTTTCTAAAGCTCTTGCCTTCTTTGCGTATTCTTTAATAAATTTTCGATAATAGTTGCAAATACCCAAGAAACTCCTTAAATTTTTCACACATTTTGGCCTTTGAAATGATTGAATAGCTTCAATTTTGCTCTGATCCGTTTGGATGCCGTCTCTATTTATAATATGGCCTAAGAATTTCACTTCGCTTTTCAGTATTTGACATTTTTCAGGATTAATTCTTAGTTTAGCTTCTGCGATTTTCTGCAATACTCTTTCCAGCAGTTTATAGTGTTCTTCCATTGTGTCAGTAAAAATTAATATATCGTCCAGATAAACCATTACCCCTTCTTTCCATAAATCCTTTAATATCTTCGTCATGAGCTCTTGAAAAGTTCCTGGTGCTGCCGCGATGCCAAACGGCATTCAGTTGAAACAGAATTGTCCCTCTTTCGTTGAAAAAGCTGTTTTCTCCTGTGAATCTCTATCCAACTTCACCTGATAGTATGCGTTTCCAAGGTCAATAGAACTAAAATATCTAGTACCATGCAAAGCATCTAAGATCTCGTCAACGTTAGGCATCGGGAACGCTTGTCTTTCAGTAATTTTGTTAAGTTGTCTAAAGTCCAAACAGAGTCTGATATCTTTCTTTTCCTTTTTCCAAACGCACACTAAAGGGGTATTCCAAGGTGAATTACACTTCCTTATAATATTATTATCCTCCAGATTTTTAATGGCCATGTTTATTTTCTCTTCCAAGTTTATAGGCTGTCTTCTGGGCTTTATCATTATTGGTCCGCCATTTGTTTCAATTTTATGTTGAATTAAATCAGTGCATCCAACATCCCACTTGTCAGCCATGAAAACACATTTATTTCTCTTGATAATTTCTACAAGCAATTTATCTTCTTTTACTTTCAACTTCTCTATCGCATGTTGGAGTCTTTCTTCATTTGTAATATTCCTCCCAAATTTAGCATCAATTTCACATATACGTTCGTTAGATATCATTTCACCTTCTTGAATCCATCTTAATTCAATACCGAATTGTTTCTGTAATTCTATACCCCCAATAACATCTGGGACAATGTTTTGTACGACGGTAAATAATAAATAGATAATTAAATTTACAATATAAATTATATCAAATTTGTAAAATAGTGTCAGATTTGAAAATTTACTATGTTGGTTTGAAACTATGTTGGTTTACCACCAAGTTAACATTTTGACCAACAAATTTTTAGATTTTTAATATTATTTAAATATTGAAGTACCAAAAAATAGAGAAAAAAATTTAGAATTAAAATCATCTTTGAAAATAAAAATACTATCAAAAATTAATTTTTTATTGGAAATTTTCGAAATCACGTTGCCGAAATTTTACCACCGCGGCGACATTTTCATTAATAACTTTTTAAATAATAATTATTATAAAAATATTTTAGCACCACTGAAAAGATAATAAAATTTAGATTATAAATCATATCGGAACTTTAAAATACTATCAAAATTAAAATTATTCTTGGCAAATATTGCAATCCCAATACCATGTGTTGTGTAACTAATTAATTAATTACAAAATTAAACTTTTCAAATTTAAAATTTTGCCAAAAAGTCATAGTAACTCTAACGAGTATTATTATTATTATTATTATTATTATTATTATTATTATTATTATTATTATTATTATTATTATTATTATTATTATTATTATTATTATTATTTACGATCACTTCAGATTTTGAAAAAAATTTTTCAAAAAATATTTTTTCAAAAATTTTTTGCAGTAGCATTTGTACACTAGCCAAAATACTTAGTCGAATTTTTTGGACTATTTCAGATGGTCGTCTAAAAAATTTTGAAAAAAATTTTTTTGAAAAAATTTTTGCATTAGCAGTTATCTACTAGTCGAAATACTTAGTTGAATTTTTAGGACTACTTTAGATGGTCGGCTAAAAAATTTTGAAAAAATTTTTGCATTAGCAGTTATCTACTATTTTTTTCGTACGACTATTTTTGTCACTATTTTTGTTAGCTTCCCTATCTTTACCTCAATTTGAACTTTTCCTATAGTCTCCAATTTACTGTCATTTGCACACCTTAGCATTTCATCCGTTTTTATTATCTCGACTTTGTCCAATTTATCCAGTACTGCTTTAGACATTACATTAACTCGTGCTCCTGTATCTAACAGACACTCAATTCCGCGCCCCTGAATTTCAAGTGTTATACTTGGTCTACCTTGCATTTTATGATAAGTCATACGAGGTCCTTTCCATTCGTCTTTCGTAAATATATTTTGTTCCACTTTGTTCTTTATACTATTGGAAATTTCATTAATCCACTCAATCTTATCTTCATTCATATCAAATGACTTTTTTAGGAAACTATATACTTTTTCTCCTGTTCTTTTATCGCTACACATTATTTTGCTGTTTTCATTTTTATGATCTATACTGCTACTTTTATAAACATTAAAATTAGTCTTATCATCCATATTATTACATAAATCTTTACTAAAAATATTAAAATTATCTAAACTATTCAAATTATTTACATTATTCAAATTATTTACATTATAAAAATTATTTACATTACTATAACCAGCATTTTCATCAAAATCAAAATTACCTAATAAATGGCTCCTATCATCGCCTCCTGTGATGGAGCTTCCTCGTTTGGGTATTGCATTTCGTCGTATTTCTCTTCGGCTTCACTTGAATAATTCATGAGTAGGCACTTTTTAATTTCTTCTTCGTTCCACTCATGTCGCAGTAATCTTTTGGTTAATTTCTCTACTTTTTCGATAAAGCGGTCTGCTGAATCGGATCCTTGTTCATAATTTAGAGCTTCCTTTAAGTCTTCGAATAATGATTTTGGCCTCGAAAATGCTGATCTGAGCTTCTCTTCAAATGTTTTTCCTTCTGCTTTTTCATATTCATCGTATAATGGTTTATCCAACAGTGTGGTAACCAGAATCATCTGCATCTTGACAGATGTTTTCGTAATATTAAAAAAATTTTGGCATTCTTTGATGAATTCTTCCAGGTCGTCGTCTCTGTGGAATCTTTCTGGTAGCAACCTGCTAATCAATAGGTTTGTTGGCGTGGTCGCCATGTTAGCCGCAACAACGTCGAATTCATTCTCAATCTCCATAATTAATAAATTAAACAAATAAAATTACTAAATTTATTTTATTCACAAACTGCGCTTTTTTGAATATTCAAACAATCTGTTCGAGGCTTTTTTATTATTTTAATTTTGATGCTGATTTCAATGCTGGTTTAATTTATTTTAATATTTAATATATTTTAATTTATTTTTATATTTTAAACTTACTTTAATTTATTAATTTAAATATTTATATAAAAATTTATGTAATCTGATATATACAATTTAAATGTTTATTAGCAATATCCAGTTTTAACTTAAACGTGAATTCTACCCTTTCAAAGGATATAATGAATTTGTGTGTGAAATAGAAGCTAGATTTGGGGAAAAGATTACAGATAACGAGAGATGTCAAAAAGCAATAGAAATTCTAGGATTAAACGAAAATAAAAGACTGTTAGAGATTGTTAAAAACAATAAAAGTGTTTTTATGGCTAATAACTGGGATATCGGATGTACTGATTTAATTGCACATAAAATCATCACAAAAGAAGGGCCAATTATGATAAAACCCAGAAGACAACCCATCAATTTAGAGGAGAAAATAAATGCTGCTATAAAAAATTTAGAAAATAATGATATCATAAGAAGATGTAATTCACCTTGGAATACGCCGTTAGTATGCGTGTGGAAAAAAGACAAAAAAGATATCAGACTTTGTTTAGATTTTAAACAGCTTAATAAGATTACTGAAAGACAAGCTTTTCCTATGCCGAATGTAGAAGAAATTCTAGATACATTACATGGATCTAAGTACTTTAGTTCTATAGACCTCGAAAACGCTTATTATCAAGTGAAATTGGACATAGAATCGCAAGAAAAGACAGCATTTTCTACTAAAGAAGGGCAATTTTGTTTTAATAGAATGCCTTTTGGCATTGCGGCGGCACCGGGTACATTCCAAGAATTAATGACAAAAATATTGAAAGATCTATGGAAAGAAGGAGTTATGGTGTATTTAGACGATATTTTAATTTTTACAAGAACAATTGAAGAACATTACAATGTGTTTGAAAAAGTTCTAGAGAAAATACGGGAAGCTAAATTGAGAATCAACCCAGAAAAATGTCAGTTATTAAAGAGCGAAGTAAATTTTAGGGCATATTATTAACAGTCAGGGGATTCGGACAGATCAAAGTAAAATTGAGGCTATTAAATCATTTCAGAAGCCTAAGTGTATAAAGAATTTGTGAAGCTTTTTAGGTATATGTTACTATTATCGGAGATTTATTAAGGAATATGCAACAAAATCAAGAGCGCTAGAAAGCATATGTGGAAGCAATAGTGAAAAAATAATCTGGACTGAGGAATGTGAGAAATCTTTCGAAGAAATGAAAATGGCGTTGACTACAGCGCCAATTCTCGTATTTCCAGATTTCAAGAAAGAATTCATATTAGATACAGACGCAAGCTTTGATACAATTGGAGCTGTATTATCACAAAGAGATGAAATGGGGCATGAACACGTTATTGCATATGGATCCCATGCAATGAGTATCCACGAAAGAGGATATTGTATAACACGAAAAGAGCTTTTGGCTATATATTATTTCTGTCGCCATTTCAACCATTATTTATACGGTAAACGGTTTGTTTTGCGCACTGATCATAAAGCAATAACTTTTATGTTAACAACAAAGAAGCCTATAACAGCACAGTTCCAAACGTGGATAAATTACTTGAGCAGTTTAGACATAAAAATGGAGTTCAGAAAAGGTACGGCGCATACGAATGCAGATATGCTGTCTAGAAATACATGCGGCAAATGTGTACAATGTTTGATGGATCATGATAACCCCAAATCAGAGCGATTAAAAACTAGATTGTTAACATTGATGACCAAAAATAATGGAAATGAATGGCAAAGAGATAATGCAGAAATATAAGATATAAAAGATCAAATAAATGAAAGGAAAAATGATAAATATATATTAAAAGGAAATATTATCTATACCAATCAAAACAAAATATGGATACCAGAAACAAAAAGACGAGAAATGATTAAGGAAACACATTTATTATTATGCCACACAGGAGTAGAAAAAGTTATAAAATATATTAGGAACAATTTTGATATGGAAGATTTGCTAAATGAAGTAAAAGAGACTATTTCAATATGTGAAGCATGTCAGAAAAACAAAGTCTTAACTACAAAGTCAAAAGAAAAAACCCAAGTAATTCAAGCTTCAGAACCTATGGAGAAAATATACATGGATATTTGCGGTCCATTAAGAGAAACCTTCAGAAGAGAAAAATATATTTGTGCAATAATCGATCATTACAGTAAATACATATCTCTAACTCCTATTAGAAAGCAAGATGAAAATACAATAAAGGCAGTTTTGTTAAATAATTGGATATTGAAATTTGGAGCCCCTAAGGAATTACATGTTGATTGTGGAAAGAATTTCGAAGCAAACAGCATTAAAGAACTAGCAAAGGCAGCAGGAATTGAGTTGATATTTTCGAGTCCGTATCACCATAATACTAATGGTGTAATTGAAAGACAATTTCGTACAATAAGAGACTATATTAACGCGTCACTCAGAGGAGTTAAAAAAAGCTGGGTAGAATTAATACCTGATATAGAATACGTTTTAAATGCGACAGCTCAAAAAACTACTATAGTGAGTCCAGCAGAAATTATATTTGGAAGAAAGATTAATAGATCGCAATGGCATAGTAATAATGAAGTGGATAGAAATGAAATCATGCGGAAATTAGAGGCTAAAAGACAGCAAGCGAAAGAAATTGGCACAACTAGGAACTTAGAAGTGGGGGACAAAGTATTGGTGAAACAAGAAATTAGGAACAAAGATCACGAGAGATATGAAGGACCATACACAGTAATAAAACGAAATCATGAAAGAAGTTACTTATTAACAGACGAAAACGGGAGGAAAATTACGAGGAATATAGAAAAGTTAAAGCATTTTAAAGAAGGGGGATATAAGCAATGTTCCCTCTAAGCCATAAGCAGCAGTGCGCGCAAAGTCAGCTGCACTGAGCAGCCTTTAAATACAAATGAGCGTCAAAATGCTATAACGTGGTTGTAAGAGTTTTAAAACGACACTGTATTCTATAACTGTAGCGACTATGTTGAAAACTAAGTAGATAACCGGTCTTCGCTGCTGGTGGTCCATTTACATCTACAATTTCCGTGTGCATTTTACTAGGAACAACTGCCATGAAACGGTTGAATTAAATATACTGCGCTGAAAATAATTTTGCTGCGCTGGGGAGTTGGAGGTGCTGCGCGCGCGCACGCGCGCAGCTTAGAGGGAACGTTGGATATAAGGAGTTAGTAAATCTCTATATAAGATTATTATGGTTAAATGGTAGAAGTGAGATCAGTTAGTAGAAATAATTATTTCTGTTAAATTTTTATATTTAAATTCTATATCAAATTATACCATATTATATTAAATTATATTAAATTAAATCAATTAAACGTATGACCAGTAATTACATTAATATTAATAATTATCACGCCTCGGTGTTTAAATACTCTAGTAAACGGCTCAATTTTGAAGTTGTTATAAAAATAAATGCTTGAAGAAGACTTGAATTTAATTGCGTCTAACATAGATCAAACATTTTCGTCATTCCTTAAATAGTTATCGATCAGTCGAAATAATTATTGTTAATTATCAACTGTTTTATCAACAATCTATATTCGGAGTTTTACTACTCGTGAGAAAATTGCCTTTAGCCTACTCTGCTACACTACTTCCAATTCAGGTACGTGTTCGGAATTATTTATTTTATAAAAATACTCATCATAAAAATTAGAAAACAAAATAAATAATAAATTACAAAAAATTGCCATTAAAATTGATAAAAATTAAGATTCAAAATTAAGTAGAATAAAAATAATTCAAATTTGTTTTACTGAATCAATTCACTCCAAAATTAGGGTATATTTACCGACGTATTTAGGCCACAGTTTAATCGATTTGTGAATTTTAGTCACAATTTAAAAAAATCTCTTTTTCCAATTTAGGACAATATACTATTAAGTAGAATTTTGTTATTGTGTTATAATGGTTAATAGATTGTTGGATGAGTTTTTGTCTTTTTGAATTACTTAAAAGCGAAATCACTTTCAACAATAGGCAACCAATGTTACTATGAATTTTCCGGCCCAAAGCCACTTCACAAGGTAGTAATATGATATACATAACAGGAAGTAACATTTGTATTACTCCGTTCACCTGAAGCTCCGTTTATCGGTATACTTCCTGTGACCCGTGTGGATGACTAATAAATAGCGTTAGTTACATGGGAGGATACGCTTGGGTAGCCTCGTGCTCTGCTGGCAACAGGTATGTCCAGTATTGTGGAATAAATTTTACATAAGTAGCTCGGGAACTGCGACACGCTTTTGGTTTGCTCGTAGTTTCAAGTGTTGAAGTCACGTTATATGAGATTCTCTGGCTCTTATATATATATAATTCGATTTTTCCAAAATCTAGTCATTCAATAGGTGTGTGTTATGTTTTTGTTATCGTGTATTTAGTGCGTTTTGTTTTTTATGCAAAAACTCTTGTTAGACTTTTCTGACTGTCTAATTTTTAAGTCTAAGGAGTATTTTCCTTTTAAACTACTAAAAGACGTTTAGAAATTTTGGGCGAATACAACTGATTTTACCTCGCTATTTGGTGGGTTACAGGTAACCAAACATTTTACCTTGTCGTACTGTTTCCAGCGTAACCCAGAATACAGTGTTCTTTGCACCGCTTGACACCGTTTGAGTGATCAACATTGGTGATGTGTCAAGAGGGTGAGTGCCAGCAAAAAGTGAACGCGAATTTCCTGCACTATAATTGGCAAGCACTCCCTTGGGTCCACGGACTACCGTTAGAAGGTTTATGTCCGCTTTACACGGTCCCTGTCTTCAGATTGTGCTCCTCATCGCTTGCATCGTACCTTGTATTCTCCCACTCTGTCAGCTTACCATATCAAGCGTAACAATAATCATTATCCATGGGTCAATCTGTCCTGCTCTCCCTGAAAATGGGTCGGCTTCTCAGTTTCTTTTGGGCCTTGGAGTGGCTGACATTTTCTAAATAAAATCTGTTAACAAAAACGGTCACCTTATTCTACTTAAATCTGACCTAAAAGCTCAGTGAATCTCTATATAGTTTTTTCATCTTTTCCAAACGTGACACGCGCTGAACTATGTCACCAAAAATTACTGAACCTAGTTAAAAACAAAATATAACAACACATTACGTAACTCCCCCTTTAAAACTGGAGGTTAACACTTTTCACTCTAGCAATGAGTTAAACGTTGTTATATACAACCAACACAAAAAAAATCAAAAAATATACATCCTATTTGCATTTGTTTGTATTTTGTTGTGTAAAGTGGTTTGTGTGTTACAACCAAACGATAGATAAAACATAAAAGTTGTACACATTACCAATTTTTGTTTGGTTTTAGTTTTTGTGCATGTTGTTTGATTTGAAACAGTCACGGTATTGGTTCTTGCATATATTTAATGTGAGGAGTTTTTATAGGGAGCTTGTGATGATTCATGTTTGTTTATTGGAATGTGTTCTTGTTTTGTTTGATCGTTGTTATTTGTTGTATTGTAGTGGTGTGGATCTGCTTGGTGGTAGTGTTTTAATCTGCGAATATTTATTCGCATTTCTTTGATATTTTTGAGTATCGTGGCCACATTTTTATTTAGTTCCAGTAGTTTGTATGTCCCTTCGTATTTTGATTCAAAACCCTTTGTAAATGGTTTTTTTACTAACACGTAGTCTGTGGTTAAGACTGTTTTACCGCTTGTTTTGTTTTTTCTCTTTCTTTTGGATCGAGTTCGTTAATCTCGTGTGTTGTTATTTTTATTGTCTTTTTGTTTTTTTCGCAATTAGTTTTTAGCGAAGGTAGATTTGTTCCTCTGCAAAAGACTTTGTATGCNTGTGTTGTTATTTTTATTGTCTTTTTGTTTTTTTCGCAATTAGTTTTTAGCGAAGGTAGATTTGTTCCTCTGCAAAAGACTTTGTATGCTGGACTTTCGCTATTTGAAGTGTTTCTTAGTCCCAGTAGGATTGTTGGTAAATGTTCTAACCAATTTCTGTCTTCGGCTTTTGTTCTTATACTTTCTTTAATTGTTCTGTGCAACCTTTCGATTTCCCGTTTGCCTGGGGATTGTAGGCGGTTGTTCTGTTTTTTTTGATGTTATATTTTTTGCAAAGAATTTCGAAAAGTTGTGATTCGAGTTGTCTTCCTTGATCGGTGATTATGGTTTTTGGTTGACCGTAGAGGGCTATCCATTTGAATTCTAAGTGGTTGCATATGTTTTTTGCTGTTATTACATTGAGTGGGACGACTTCGAACCAGTTCGTTTTTCTATCTATTATAGTAAGCAGGTATCGATAGCCGCTGTTGGGTGGTAGCGGTCCTATTATATCGGTATGTATAATTTCGAATGGTTGAGTTGTTGGGAAATTTACTTTTAGTGTTGTTAACCTTTTTGATGTTTTGTTAATCTCTCAGTTTTTACATGTTTTCATGAAGTTTTTTATTTCTGTTCTCATTTTCAGCCATATATATTTGTTATGGATTATTTCGTACGTGGCTCTGTTTTCTGGGTGGTTGAGGTTATGTACTTTTGAAATACACGTGTTTCTGAATTCTGTTGATATCAAGAGTCTTGGGGAATTTTCATTGCTGATGTCATACCAGATTTCGTCTATTTTTTTTAGTTTTAGGCTGTGTTTCGTTGGTAATTCGTTAAGGGTTTTTTCTTGTTTATTTTTAACCTGTTCAATTTCGATAATTTCACTGAATTCCAGTGTGTTTATGTCTGTTTCAATCTTCGATAGTGTATCTGCTGCAATGTTTGCTGCTCCTGCGACGTAGTCGATCGTGCAATTGAACTGTGAAATGAAATTCACTTGTCTTATCTGCCTTGGGGATGGATTTTTCATTTGTATTGTGTTTGTTTACGGTTTATGGTCAGTTATGATTTTAAATTTCCGGGCTTCCAGTAGGTGTTGGCGTCATGTATCGCAAAGAGTTCCCGGTCAAAAGTTGAATACCGGGTTTTGTGTATTTTTAGTTTTTTTGAAAAAAATCCGATAGGTGGTTTACCGAACTCGTTTTCGTCATATAGCGTTGCTCCCACTGCGAAACCCGAACAGTCTGTTGCTAAATTGTATTCTAATTCTGGATTTGGGTATCTCAGCAGGGTTGCTCGAGATAGGCTGTCTTTAGCTATTTTAAAATTTCTGATCGTTTTTTCTGTCCAGTCGACTTTCGTATTTCTTTTTGTTTTAATTAGTTCGCTTAAAGGTGCTAATATTTCGCTACAGTTTAGTATGTATGCGTGGTAACCATTCCCAAAAACCGTCTAAGTTCTCTGCTCGTGTTTGGTAGTTTGAATATTTGTATTGTGTTTATTTTATTATTGGTTTTGTCCCTTTTTCGTTTAATGTGTATTCTAGGAAATCAATTTCCTTTTTAAGGAATTCACATTTCTTGATGTTAATCTTTAGATTTGCGGTATCTATGGTTTGAAACAGTTTCTTGACATTGTTTAGCTGTGTTTCTTTATTTGGGCTTGCTATCAATATGTCGTCTAGGTATGCGATTGTGTTTTGGTGGTTTTTCAGGGTTTGGTCCATGAAGCGTTGGAATTTTGCAGCTGCGTTCCGTAAACCGAAAGGCATTCTGTTATATTCGAACATGCCAATTGGTGTTACTATAGCTGTTTTTTAATGTCCTCCTTCCTAATTGGAATTTGGTGGTAAGCCTTTTGGAGGTCTATTTTTGAGAAGAACTTTGCCCTTTTCAATCTGTTGATAATATCTCGTATTATTGGCAGGGGGTAATTGTCTGATTCAGTGATCTTATTTAGCATTCTGTAGTCACGCAAGCTCTCCATTCCCCATTTACCTTTTGTTTGAGTATGACTGCAGAAGACCATTCTGAGTATGAGTGTCTTAATATTTTGTTGTTGAGTAGTTCATTAAATATATCTTTAGTGATTTCTGTTTTTTGTGGGTCCAGTTGTCTAACTTTAGAGTGTACTAGGTTCCCCAATTTTATGATTGAGTGTTCGGTTGGGTTGCTCGAATTTTCGTTGAATGTTACCGGTTCAGTTAATTTGTTGAAATTATTTAGTAGCCGAGTTATTTCCGAACCGTGATTGATTGTTTCTTTTTTATTGGGTGGGTAAGTTTGTATTACTCCAATGTCTATTTGTGGGTAGTAATTTGTTGTTGATAGTTTTGTTTTAGTTTTTGTGATGGGATTTTCGACTAGATCTTTGTTTCTGCAGTCTACTAGTAAGTTATAATGTGTTAAGAAATCCGCACCGATTATTGGTTGTTGTACCTCGGCTATAGTAAACGACCAGCTGTACTCTTTGTTGTTGATTATTATTGTCGTAGTGTGTTGTCCGAATGTACTTATGTTGGTACCGTTAGCTGCGGTAAGTTTGTCATTTGTTGTTTTTAGGTTTTTGAACATTTTGTGGTGTAATAGGGAGATGACGGAACCTGTATCAATCAGGAAATTGCTATTTTGTGAATGCACCGTGAATGTTTTGTTTTTGTCGCCAAATGTCGGTCCGATTAATGGCGACTTCATCAGTTTTCCTGTGTTTTGTAGTTGAACGGGTTATTTCATTTGTATGCTTTGTTCCCGAATCTTTTGGTGGTAGTAGCAAATCTCATCTTTAATTTTGTCAGTGTTGTTGTATGTGATTTTTTTTCCGGTTTCGTGAATCTGACCGATTTCTGTTATAATGGTTTGGTGAACGATTTTTGTTTTGTCTTTGAGTTTTTTCTTTTATTTCGGCGAGTTCACGTTTAATTTGTTTGTTTTCGATCATTAATTCATCGAATTTGCTGATCAGTGTGCTCATGAGGTTGGTTGTGAATTCGTTTGTTTCCGAATTTTTGTCCTTATTGTTTGTTGTTTGTTCGTTGTGGTATAATTGGTTTTTGTACTGTTTTTGGGTGCTGCATATTGTGGGGTTAATTTCTTCGTTGATTTGATCTGCTATTTCAGCTAGTGTTTCGATGTCTGTCTTGTAATTTGCGGCTAAGATTAATCGTATTTCTTGCGATATAGCGCTCAGGAATAATTCTTTAACCAGTTCGTTTGATCCTGGACTGGTGATATTTGGTTGTAGTTGTTCCAGATTATGTTTTAGTTGTCTGAGGAAATCGGAAGGTTTATTGCCTCCTAATTGTGTGTTGTTTAAACAGGACTCCAACATTTGTCTTTTGTTTATTTTGTTTTTTGATATTAGTATGTGACATAGTTTGTCATAAGGGTCCTCACTTTTTGAGATTTCATCTATTTGGTCTGCAATTTCATTGAGTTTGTTGCTGGGAAGGGCTGCGATTATATTTGAACATAAGGTTTTTGTCGACTTTAAGCCGGATAGTGTTAAAGCTAGCTTTGCAGATTTGATAACTTCTTCCAAAGATATTTTATATTGGCGGAGATGCGTCAAACTGATAAAACATTTGAAAAGAATATTAGAAAAGAAAAATTATTATTCAAACGAGAGGAAATTTCGTAATGATTATAAAGAATCAAAAGAAAATTTTTAGGGATACATAGGGCAAAGGAAACACAAAATTCGTCGATTTTCGATATTTTAGGAATTAACCAGGGTGACCTCTCATAAGAGAATTTATAACTAAACTGTAAGCAGAATTATTTTAAAAAGGCTTGACTTAAACGAGGACGAATTTTTACTGTCATTTTGTCAATGGTTATACAATAAAAAGGTATCTATTAGCAGACAGTATTATATACTCCAAACACTTTTAATGATGCTTTACACTTATTTAAGAAAGAAGCTAAAATAGAGAAATCAAAATATGTTAGACAAGATTTCTTAGAGATAAGTGGAACCAAAATGGAATTTTATTTCAATGTACACATCAGATGAAGTGGATATTTTTATCTGTTAACAAAGTCATAAAAATTTACTATAGTTTTGTGATTACCGTATTTTAGCGGATATAGCGCGCCCCCGCGTATAACGCGTATCCCTGTATACCGCGCGGATTTTATTGTATGTGTAAATACAAATTTGTATAACGCGCCCTGGCCTATAGCGCGCACCTACCTGATGCTGGTAAATTTCCAAAAACGCGGTTTAGTATACTTATTAATTATTCTCCATAAATTTTGTTTGTAAAATAATTCATAATCTCAATATTAAACAGCGTTACATTCCGTGTTTGTTTATTGTTGCTGTTTGCATCACGTATTATTAATCACGAGACTCCGCGACAAAACAAGCCGAGTCATAAATTTAAAGTTCAGCGATGTAACAAACCACGTGTGAAATTCGTTTAATTTTATTGGCTGGGTTGTCGGCGTGTGATGACGTCGTCAGCCTGATAAATTGCCACGTGGTTAGATCCGTTTAAAACTATTGGTCTTACTCCAACGGCTGACAAAATAAAACAACGAATTCTCTGTTCTCATAGCACAATATAAACTCATGATATTTTAAAACCCATCATAAATTATTCGATATGCCTAAAAGAAAGTCTTACACAGCTGATTTTAAGCTTCAGGTGATTAAGTATGCGAAGGAGAAGGGAAATAGAGCGGCGGGTCGGGAGTTTGGTGTTGGTGAGACGTCGGTTCGAGGGTGGAGGAAGGAAGAGACAGAGCTGGAAAGTATGAATCCGAGAAAAAGAGCAAGGCGTGGCGGCAAGGCGTGGCGGCAAGGCGTGGCGGCAAGGCGTGGCGGCAAGGCGAGATGGCCACATCTGGAGGCGAATTTGGTGAAGTGGATTTTGGCTCAGAGAGAGAATAATCGAGCTGTATCGACGGTGGCAATTAAGGCAAAAGCAAGATTGTTGGCCGTTGAAATGAAGTTAGATGATTTCAAAGGTGGCTCGTACAATTGGGTTTACAAATTTATGCGGCGCAATAATTTGTCGATGCGTGCTCGAACAACAGTCGGCCAGCGACTTCCGGATGATTGGGAAAAGAAGTTGGATGATTTCAGAGAATTTGTTCATAAGGAAATCAGCCAACACGATCTCTCACCAAATGACGTCATCAACATGGACGAAGTGCCCATGGTCTTTGATATCCCTCCAACGCGATCAGTTGCTGAAGTCGGGGTTAAGACGGTCGCTGTTGCTACGACAGGACATGAAAGAACTTCGTTTACCGTCGTCTTAGCCTGCACCGCTGGAGGCCAGAAACTCAAGCCAATGCTTATCTTCAAACGTGCGACAATGCCACGTGAACAGCTTCCAAGTGGTGTTGTCGTTACATGCAATAAAAAGGGTTGGATGAACACGGACGTCATGGGGATCTGGACAGACAAATGCTTCCGCACCAGGCAAGGCGGATTTTTCAAAAAGAAATCTCTCCTTGTTTTTGATGCCATGACAGCTCACAAAGAGTCATCTGTTCAAAAGAAGATAAACGCAGCGGGCGCCCATATCGCCGTCATCCCGGGTGGCCTCACTTGCAAGCTTCAGCCACTGGATGTCGCTGTAAATCGACCATTCAAGACGTTTGTTCGTGAGGAGTGGGACAAGTGGATTTCAACTGGGTCCCACACATACACACCAGCTGGTAGACAACGCCGTGCCACATACGTTGAAGTATGCAAGTGGGTCATAACTGCATGGGAGAAAGTGAAGGTGACAACAATCACAAATGGATTCAAGAAGTGTGGAATTATGCCCAGTAACGTTCCCGATGTTGGCGCCGATGACTCGACAGATGGAGAGGGAGACAGTGAAGCATCAAAAGCAGAAGGAAATGATGTGGCAATCGAAGAAGAGCGCCTACAGCGAGTCATGGACATGTTTCAGGCCAGTTCAGATGACGAGAGCTTCGAAGGTTTCCAGGAGAGTGATGGCGAAGAAGAGCTTGAGGATGGCGGAGATTAAAACCGCAACAAGTTACTGAAATGACATGTGGGATCAAAAATAAATAAAAAAACATCGAAGTTTTATTTATTATATCTATAAAAAAAATTTAATATAAGATAACGTGAACATTAAAATTTATAATTTCTTTATTTCTATTTGTTTTCCTGACGTGTCAATACGAACAATGCAACTCCGGCTGGCGCCATTCGATCCATATTAAACACAAACTCGGTATCTGAAACATTGCTACATAACAGAAATAAATAGCAAATTATTATTTAATATTATAAAAATAAAATAATTTGTTTAACTAAAAGTAAATCTGGTTGCAATCAAACGTAACATTAAAACCGATGGTAGGGGTACTGTCACATCATAAAAATATTTCCACTGGCAATGCCGCCACGTGTAAAATATAAATCATAAAGCGCGCACCCACAGATACCGCGCATGGGGGGTGCGCGGTTTGTAAAAATGTGTATAACGCGCGCGTTATATGCGCTAAAATACGGTATATAAAAATTATAAAATACACGAGATCGACCAATCAGGTTATCGTAATTGCAGTGGCGTAGCCAGGAATTTATGAAGTGGAAGGGTTGGAGTTAAGAAAAAAGAGTTAAGGAAAAAAGTGTTTTGTTTCTTTCTTATTTAGATGACACTTGATGTCGACAAATATTTGTACATGAAAAATCCAATGGGGTGGGAGGATTAAACCCCCTAAACCCCTCTTGGCTACGACACTGCGTAATTGACAAATTGCAGTCCACTGCCTTAATTGTCAATTTAATTAGTCTCTTTAATCTTCTGTTTTACTTTCGAATCTTCTATCTTCCTATGGAAATATTGATTTTTTGTTTTGTTATTTTAAATAGTTATTTTGTAATTATTATTTAATGCCTAACTTCAAGGTAGAAATAGATAGACGACAGAAGAAAGTGGAGTAAGATTGTAATAAACATGACGGCGATTGACATGCTTTGGGACTCTGGAGCGTCAGTATCAGTTATGAGTGAAAAAAGTTGGACAAAGATTGGGAAACCGAGGTTGAAGCAGAGCACAATTTCTCTTTGTGGAGTATTTTCGACGGGAATGAAAAGACCGTTAGGAGCAATGACGATAGAAGCTGATTGGAATGGGAAAAAAAGAATTATTAATGTTATAGTTGTCAAAGATATACGTCCAGATTTCATTGGGGGTGTAGATACAATGGAGAGATTTGGTATTCGACTGGTAGAGGTAGACAATATTGAAGCGTCACAAGTAGGGACGACATATGTGGACTCACAACGAGAAGAGAAAGCATTATTAATGCTTGGAGACAGGAAGAATGAACAGTTAGACATATTGCTACGGAAGTTCAAAGATATTTTTATGGCTTCAACGTTTGATCTCGGGTTTACGAAAGTTGTTCAACATGAAATGAATATAGTAGGTGGGCCTGTAATGTTACAGCCAAGAAGACAACTGTTGGGCTAGAACTGATTTCTAGACCCAAAGTTGGGAATGGGACGAAATGTGTCAGTACACAACACGCATACCCAGCATTAAGTTTACTTAAATAAAAATATATAAAACACCAAGTAAACAATGATAATAGAGAGATAATATACCCAAAAATAAAACATCTGAATTAAAAATAAAATAAAACACGAGCAAGAAGTATTACACGAAAACTTACTCAAATATAACCGAAAGACATAAAACAACAAAAAACAAATTTGAATAAAGGCGATTAGTAAAAATTAAAAAAGAAAATTAAAGAAAATCTTCATAAAATCTTACGTAAAGAAAATTATATCGATATTTTGAATAAAAATCCAGAACAATTCATAAAAATGGCGAAATCCATCATGACGGCCAAACGACCCAATAAAATTTATAAAAAATAAATATTTTAGTTTAAAAAATAAATATTTTAGAAAAGAAATCATAAAAAACAATTTAAAAATAAGAAATAGATTAAATTTAGCATGGACTGTTCTGGAAATGCTGAAATCTATCATGGAGGCAAATTTAATAAAAAAATAATTCGAAAATAAAATTTCAAAAATAAAAACAAAAATTCTTACTGAAAAATCGCCATCAAAATCGATAAAAATTAAAAATCGAATGTTCGAGAATTAAAATAATCTGAATTTGTTTTACTGCATCAATGCACGCATGTATACTTACACGTCAAACAGAGGCTATATAAACTAACACATTTCGTCACTTTTTAAGCAAGGAAAAAAATGCAAATGAATATGTTTACTCTTATGCCAAATTTTTGGTTTTGATTTTTCTGAGATTGTAGGTAAGGACGATTTCATTGTGAATTATAAGTTATTATTATTGAAACCTTGTTTTCATTATTTCTTTTTAACTATAGAAATGTAGGTTTGAGTGAGATCGTCGGTTATCATTGATTTTGAAGCCAGATCCCAGCCAACCCTGCACTTATGCACTTTATCATCGATGAGTACACAGCCCACAATGATCGCAGGTCACTACCTGGCACGCACTTATCAATATTATTGGTTTCTTTTTGTTCGGTCATCGGAGGTCGGCCACTTCATGGTTCTACCATGGAGTTGTGTCGAAAAAACCCCTCCGCTATGGCTCCATATATTTATTTATCGGTCGACAGTGATGTTTCGACTCAACACAACAGTAAGGTTTGTCGTAGTGGTCACAGTGGGGCCGCGAAAGCAAACACTCTTCCCGACTTTCAATACATGAATAACTTACATAGTTAAAATCTACATCCAAAATCATCACAATACAATACACTAAGGTTAATAAACCGAGTAGATCTCAGACCTAAATTATCACAAATCTACAATTCATAATTAATGTAGACGGTTAAATATCATCAAGAACCCACTCTACCTATACGTTTGTCGAATCTAGATTCATGAATGTCTTAAATAAATTTTTTTAGTAATAGTGTAAAGCAAAGATTTTTAAAGATGATTAATTTAGTAGTGATAGTATTCATAAAGGTGTTCGACATGCGTATCAGCAATTTCATAAAAATGTGAATTATACTTATAGATTTAATTTCTTCAAAATATAAATTAGGATTAGTTATAAAAGTATAAATTATAAATTTAATTTCTTGAAATTATAAATTACAAATTTACATTGACTAAAAATTATAAATTATAACTCTAAGTTAATTATAAAAGTATAAATTATAAAATTTTATTAGCTTTAGAAATATAAACTATAAATTTAACTTCATAAAAATATAAATTATAAAATTATATTAGCTTTAGAAACATAAACTATAAATTTAACTTCATAAAAATATAAATTATAAAATTATATTAGCTTTAAAATATAAACCATAAAATTAGCTTCATAAAAATATAAATTATAAACTTAAAAATATAAATTATAAAATTATATTAGCTTTAAAATATAAACCATAAAATTAACTTCATAAAAATATAAATTATAAAATTATATTAGCTTTAAAATATAAACTATAAATTTAACTTAACTTAGATTGCCTTTAACATCATAGTTGAAAATTTTTCATCAAAGACCCCCCATAAACCATATAGTCATCAACTACCACCTAAATATACTAAATTAGCTTATCTTAATATACATTTAACTTATATTATATTTAAAAATATAAATTGTAAATTTTTATGAATGACCCCCCTCAAAATTATACAGTCATTACCCATCACCTAAGCATTTTAAATTAACTTATCTTAATATATATTTAACTTATATTATATTTTAAAATATAAATTGAAAATTTTCATAAATGACCCCCCTTCAAATCATGTAGCCATTAACTATTCCTTAGGTATACTGAATTATATCATCTTCGTATAGAGTTAAATTATATTTCAAACCAAACCAAAAGAAAAAATAATTCCATAATTTTTCGTAAATGATACCCCCTTATGTGGGAATCTTGTAAAAATATAAACTTACATTTATTATTATTATTAACATTATTATTATTATCGTTATTAATATTATTATTATTATTATTATTATTATTATTATTATTATTATTATTATTATTATTATTATTATTATTAGTATTATTACCATTAACATTACCACTCTTATTATTATTATTACTATTATCATTACTATTATTATTATATTATTAAAATAATTATCTTTATTTCCTAAAAATAAAATTATAAAACCAATTATTGATTTTGGGATTCCCCTATCTCTAAATTTAGCTTCAATGGCCCTATCTTCCAATAAAATTATCGGAAACCACTAAAATCTATTCTTAGTAACACCCCCCCACCCCAGATAATATAATGATCGCAAACGACATCAATATTAATAATTTAAATTATATGCATATATAGGTATATGTGTGTGTGTATATATTTATATGTATATGTGTGTATATACCAATATCAAATTCACAAAATATAATTTAAAATTATTCTAAATACGCCCCCAAGTTATACTACGAACAGTACTAATATTAAAATTACTAACTTAGGTTATATACATGCAGTTATTTAATCCCTTAAGAATTTTTTTTTATTACAAATGTTCGTAATTACTCCCCCCAGGTTGAATAATATTTAAGATAATAGTATTAAATATCAATATAGAATATATACAGATAGATTAAATTTCAAACATCAAAATTTATAATTTTTATAAATTACCCCCCCCCCAAGTTATATATTAATCGGGATCGTGTTAATACTATTAATCAGCTAAGGTATACTCTATTATTAATTAATTGGGTAATTTACTAATACAAAGAGCCAAACTACATTTAAATTTATTACATTTATTAAATACAAGTAAAAAAATTGCGAAAGATAAAATCAAATGTACTTACCAGAAGCATTTTATCATAAGCATTCTATCGTTTTATTTTAGCATCATTTAGTGTCAAAATACGAGAAAAAAAAAATTGTTCCTTCAAAACGCTAAAATATTACCAAAATCATCTACAGAAGAGTAAAAATTATTACTAAAATATTACTAAAATATTACCGAAATCCGTTACACAACATCAGTTCACAATGTTGAGAAATTATACGATCCATTTAAATTTCCCGATAAAAATGTTGAATTCCTGAAATTGTCATAAAATACCAACTAACCGGTTCAAGGAGAGGGACTTTGTAATTCAAGGGTATGAGTTACAAATCCGGGCAGAAATGAACCTCAATCCTGGTACAGACCGACATTATGACGGGCCGTTTTGCATCCGTATCTCTAAATATGGGGGATCAACTAAGTGATTACGCTGAACCGGACAACCCGCCTAAGTGATGACAAATTGAGAATCTACGAGGGATTCTGACAATTTGCCAAGCACCGACAGAGCTGAATTGTTCAGCGATATATATTTAAAATGAAAAATATTAAATTTACCATTATAAATTTTAAAAAAAAAATATTTCAAATTATCAAAATTATGTTAATTATAAATAGGTGATTTAAACACCTTGGATTAAATTTTTATTTTTATTATTAATTGAAAATTTAATTTTTAAAAGGAAAAGAAATATGGATAATTGAACTCAACTTTAATTTAATCTGGATTGCCTGAATTAAAATTAAGTATTAATTTTTGGTATTTTGATTGAACGGGAAATTAACCCAACATAAACCTTAATTATGTGTGGTATTTTAATAAATAATTATTAACTTTCACTAGAGAGTTGCCATGAAACATGTGCGTGTGTGCATGAATTGGAAAAAATGATGTATGTGGGAGATAAAGGGGATGAATAGGGTATGGTATTGGGAAGACAATCTGGTGAAGGGACCAGGCCAAATCGGACACAAGCCTTCTATCGGCAGTCCGTGAACCCATAGGAGTGTTCGACAATTACAGTGCAAGTAGTGCGCTCACTTTTTGCGAGCACTCACCCTCTTGATACAGTACCAACGTTGATCGCTCAACGGGTATCAAGCGGTAAACAATGTTGTATCTTGGGTTACGCTGGTAACAGCACTAAAGAGCAAAATATTTGATCATCAGTAACCCACCACAACCAATGCATTTAGAACAAAAGCTTGACGAACTTGTCACAAACTTATTAGAAAATGCAAAAGTGCATGGAACGCGCCACTAGTGATTGTGGCTAAGAAAGATGGATCAATAAGGATGTGTGTCGACTATAGAGGGTTGAATGCGATCACTGAAAAGATATCTTTTCCAATGCCAGATACACGATTTCTACTGGATTGTCTGGCAGATTCAAAATATTTCACATCCATCGATCTAGGTCAAGCATATTATCAAGTTGGAATGGCGAAGGAAATTCAAGAGGTCACGGCTTTCAGTACAAGGCAAGGACAGTTTATTTTTAACCGACTTCCTTTTGGACTAGCAACCGCCCCTGCGACGTTTCAAAGAATGATGCACTCAATGTTGGATGGAATATTATTTAAGGGTGTTGTTGTCTACCTCGACGACATTCTTGTCTATGGAAAAGACAAAGAGGAACACAATAACCGATTAGAGGAAGTATTCAGAAGAATTCAACTAGCGGGGTTGAGAATTAACCCAGAAAAATGTAATCTGTATAAAGAAGAATTGACATTCCTAGGGCACACTGTAAGTGCAAGTGGGATAAAAACGAACGACAAGAAGATTAAAGAGATTCAAGATGCAGAAATACCAGTATGCGCCAAACAATTAAGATCCTTTTTAGGTATGACCAATTACTATAGAAGTTTATAAAAGACTATGCGAAAATTTCGGAACCTCTACATGCAGCTACGTCCGGCTGTGAGAAAAAGATTAATTGGTCAGAAGATTGCAACAGTAGTTTTGAATTACTTAAAACAAAGTTGTGTGAAGCTCCAATTCTATATTACCCAAGAATGGATAGAAACTCTATTCTGGATACAGACGCTAGTTTTGGGGCCATCGGAGCAGTTTTATGTCAAGCTAAAGAAGATGGTACTGAAGTGGTAATTGCATATGGGTCGAGACACTTGACCGCGCATGAAAAAGGTTATTGTGTGACTAGGAAGGAGTTACTGGCTATACACGAATATGTAATGTATTTTAAACAATATCTATACGGAAAGTCATTTGTAGTACGAACGGATCACAAGGCGTTGGTTTTCATGAGATACTCAAAAAAACCGATAAGCCCGCAATTCCAAAGCTGTTTAGCCAACCTTTCCGGATATGATTTCGATCTTCAATATAGGAAAGGAGAGGAACACGGAAATGCGGACGGAATATCAAGGATTAAAGGGATGTTATGTGCACAATGCCAGACTAGACATGAAGACGCAAAAGAAGAAAAAGCCAGAGTAAGACATATCAGCTCATTACAGAAGACTGAGTCGATGACAAAACTCTTAGAAAAGCAACAAGAGGATGTAGATTTCATTCACATGACAAGAGTGTTACAGGCAGAAGAGAAAAAAGATGACTTGAATAAAAAGAAATTTCCTTTCAATTTGCATAACAACATAAAATTAGAAGATGGGTTTTTATTATTAGAGAAGAATGGTAAAGATGTCATCCTGGTGCCGATAGACTACTCAAATACGTTAGTTAAAGGAATACATACTGAAATGTGTCACATTGGAGTAAAGAAATTAATTAGCTATATGAGCAACATATTTTTTTGGCCAAACATGCAAGAAACTATACAAAACTGTTTGAGAGTATGTGAGATATGCTGCAGAAGAAAAATAGTGCAGGAGAAGACAAAAGAACGATTGTTGCCGATAATAAGTTCAGAATTTTTAGAGCAGTTGGTCATTGATAGAATGGTGGAGTGTACAAGTATATGCTAGTTATCATTGATCGTTTTAGCAAAATGGTCAGTCTGACCGCACTGGAGAGCCAAGACGAGAGATCGATTTTCAAAGCCATATTGGAGAAGTGGATATACCGTTTCGGAAAACCGCGAAATTGTCTGTCAGACAGAGGGAAGAACTTCGATAGTGGTTTTATGAAAACAAATCTAGGAAGACTGGGTATTACGCAACAGTTCAGTTCACCATATCAGCATCAATCTAACGGTTTAGTTGAGAGAACAATACGGACAGTCAGAGACTTGCTGGCAACATCATTAGCAGGTGAGCGAAATTGGGCGGAGTTACTTCCTCGAGTAGAATTTTGTATCAACGTGACACAACAGAGCGCGACGGGATTTTCTCCATTTGAAATTGTTTTTGGGAGGAAGAATAACCTTCATTCAACATTGCCTCAGACGACATTGGATACAGTTGAGATACATAGATTGGTAAGAGAGAACAGTGAGAAAGCAGCTAAACGAATGAAAGAGATGGAAACAGAGAAGAGAACGAATCGATGTTTCACGGTGGGGGAGAAAGTATTAGTTCGGAAAGAACCACAAAATCGCGACAAAGATGGACTACAGTATGAAGGTCCTTTTGTCATATCAAAGTTTTTGTCAGAGCACCAGGTGGAATTGAGTGACGGGACGACAAAGAAACTCAGACGAATTGAATGGCTTAAGAGATGGGCAGTTCCTTAAAGGGGAGAGTTATGGAAAGTTGTTTGTTTTAATAATATTGGATTTTAGCGTTTTTTTGGAAAATATATTATTATTTATTATTGATATATATTTATTATTGATCTTATGAATTTAGAAGTTGAAGACATCATAACTCTAATAATCTCTAGAATAATTTAGAAAAACCCAATGCAAAGCTTAACTAAAATTACACACCTTAATAAAAAAATCGTAAAAACAACACTAAATTTACAAACATAAAAAGTAACATACAGCACACATTACATAATTGAATTGTTAAAATTACTATTTCATTAATGTTTTAAATATTGAAGTTCTTAATTTTTCTGTAAATTGAAAATGTACTATAAGATTTTTAGATATTGGAATCAAAAATTCAATTTTATCCGAAAAGGGGTTAAAAACAATAATTCGAAAAAATTAAAATTTAATTCCTGAAAACCTTCATAAATTATATTTGACGTTTAAAAATGTTAAACTGACCAAATTAATTTATAACAAAAAAGTAGTAATAAAAAATATATATTCCATAGAATTCAAGTCTTAATCAAAATGTAGGATGCGATGATACTTTTTAGTTTAAAAATGCTTTAATATGATATATTACTACAATGATTGATTTCAATATACTTTGATTACAAAGGAATCATTTGAAAATGATGGATGGAATACTATTTTTATTGCATTTGGTATTCTTCCTAGAATAATTTAAAATGGCACTCTCCTGTAATTTTCTCTACAAACATTTTTAAAATACAAAATTGAATATTCTAGTGAAAAATTGTAAAATTTTTAAATAAAATAGTTCATTAAAAGTTATTTAACATTTAATATTTCAATTTATTTTTTAAAATGTTTTAAAAAAGCATAAACTTGATTTTAAATGAAACAATTACAAATCATGGAATCAAAATATAATTCCCAAAAACCTTGATAAAGTATTTGACGTTTAAAAATGTTAAGCTGACCAAATTAATTAAAAACAAAAAAATAACATTAAAATATATATTACATAGTCATCCAACTGTGAACTAATACTTTGTACATAACGTTGTAATAAACTGGTGGAATTATACCATATAAAAATAATATCGGATTATTAGAATAATAAAATCACAAGGCTAATAATACACACTGATGTTATTAATCGAAATAGTAAATTGTTTTCTATCAAGAATTTTCGCTCTCAGATTTGAATTCGATAAAGTCTTCATAAAATTTACTATTATACGGCTGAAAATACATGGGAATTGTCAGATTCAGTGATGCCTTTTCGTTTAAAAAGGCCTTAACATGACTAGTGTTGATTTCTGTTTGAATTTTAGAATTTACGGATATCTTGACCATAGAACATAAATCGGTAGATACAAGCAATTCAAGAAGATCTATAAATTCTTCATTATTTTCATTTCCAGATACGGTAGACACGGGAATATAAACATTAACACAGGGTTCACAACATGTATGCATCCGAGGAAAGAATATTCTTACCATGATTGGCTTCAATGTACTTTGATTACAGAGGAATCGTTTGAAAATGATATCTGGAGTAATATTTTTATTTTTAATTACAGCATTTGGTATTCTTGCTGGAATAATTTGAAATGGCACTCTCATATATTTTTCTCTACGCGAACATAAAAAAATACAAAATTAATAAAGAAAAATTGTTAATTGGAAGTTAATTAAAATTTTTGTATTTTTTTCGGTAAATTATAAACTACGGGAAATTCTTTCATTTAAGGGAAGGTTGAGCCACGAAATGTTGGTGATCACACAAATACTGACATCATTGGTAAAGTCTACCCCGGTGGTTTGGACCGTTTTTAGTGACAGGCACTCTCACCCGATTGATAAATGTATGAAATTGGAAAGTGTAGGTTTCAAAAATCGACGTAGAGTTCGCATGTTTCCATAAATAAAATCACGCCTCCGGAAATGATCTAAAGTGGCTTTTTATTCTTCCCTCTCATTTATCAACATTCTGTTCATACCTTTTTTTTTTGATTTTCCCTCTACTCACTTTTTTAATTAAACATAAATTATCCAATAGAAATAAGTTAAAAATTATTATTAGTAAACGATTGGTCAACTATTATTAAATGTTAAAAGAAACAAAAATAATAACCAATCAAATTTCAAATTAACTTATATTCTATTGAAATTTAGTTTATTAGATGTCTTTTAAATAAAAAAAATGTCTAAAATATTCAATTTACAAAAGTATGGAAATATATACTAAAAATCATTTACATATTATTTGTGTAGGAAATTTTTGGAAGAGTAGTTGATAATAACATCATTAAATATTATCAACTACTAATATAAATATTATATTTAAATTAAAATTATTGACTAATATTATTTTTATATCAATAATTTAATTAACTTTAAAAAGCAACTTACCTAATTTTAAATAGATAGTACAAATATGTTTGACAGATTTTTCCAAGATCGAATAAATATATCCAAGCAATATCTTCATAGATGTCAACAATTTGAGCCCTCAAAAAGTAATCCGGTCTTATCATGGCTACACAAACACAACCAATTGCAACTGGGCGTGGAAGGAGTGCAGTATTGTCTACATTGCTGTAATCCAGATTCATTTCAATTTGCATTTTATTGAATTCTTTAATAATTTCCGGATCAAATATTCTCAGTTTAATATGTTGAATAGTTGGCATATCAACAATATGTGCGGCAACAAGTTTACCTAGTGGTATCATGGGCTAAGAAAATTATAAATTCATGTTCTTGCGACATACAATTTTTTACCTTCAGCCATTCTGGGTTACTCACGGTGGTTTGAAGTGTATTTTTGGTTATTTGATCAAGAGTTCTATTTACCCAATTTTCTAGTTGACTCCTAACAGACGGACTACAGGTAATTTCTAGAACTTGTTTACCATTTTCCACCGGGTGATTATAGATTAATAACTGTGCTCCGTATTTTTTCATTAACTCATTTTTGGTCCTATTTACATTTCATTAAAGTAACAAAGTTTAATTTGAACTTACTTTCCTTTTTTCCCTATAATCCGACCTCCCAATCCTACTGGAATTGTTCTAATTATTTTAATATCCGGATGCACTCCACCTTCTTCCAGCAGGGCTTCATCAAAGTAAACAACGTCTAGCTCTTTGCCATCATAGGTTATTTTCTCAACATATAATTCTGGATTCGAATCACCGAATATTGGAGAATTTAAAGTCGTTGTCATTTCTGAATCTGATGAACTAACATGGCATTGGTTATCTAAAATAGATTCCGCTGAAAGAATCGCTACTCGTTCTGTTAAATTATTAACACAGTGAGCATGATCACTTTCGGATGAAGGATGGGGACTACAAATCAAATTGTTCATCTCATAAAAATCGCGCTTTATATCATTTAATGAATCTTCATCATTTGGCCAATTTTCTATTTTTGAATTGGAATCAATTTCGCCATGCTTAGAAACATTTCCATTTAGACATTCTTCAACGTATTCCATAAAATTTGTAAGGGGAGAATCATCAATATAATCAGAATTCTGGGAAATATCACTGCTCACATCAGCATCTTGGGGTACTTGAGGAGGATTATTATTGATTTCATTTTTAAAATGATTGTCGATATTTGAATTATTTATAGAATCATACTGGATAAGAGAATTATTTGTCATTGTTTCTAATTGAGGAACTCTGGTGTTTTCAGTTAATAATAAAGCTTGTATTTCAATTTGAGAGTCATGTTGTTCAATTTCCAATTCTTTCACATCTGCTTCAGTTTCACAAATAATATCCCTTTCAATTGTTTCAAGTGACAATTCATTATTACTTTCTGATACCTTATCAAACTCTATGAAGCAATTTTCAATCACCTCAGAATTGTCTCTATCAACGGCACTGATACAATTCAAAGTTTCACATTTTCCCATAAAACTAGATTTTTCTTCATCAACCAATTCAAGGGCATTAATTTCAATATTTGATTGAATAGATTCATTTTCTAAGTTACTGTCAGCAGTTTTCACAGCACTATTTGCCTCATTGTCCAACACATTTGTTGTCTCACTAAAATCAATTTCCTCATCGGATTTTGTACTTTCTTTTGATTTGGTAAATTCTAGTGGAATTTGAGAGACATTTTGATAATCGATATCAACATTAGAATCAGTTAAAATGTATGGATTTGGAATATCAATAGCCGAACGTTCTGCTTCAGTCAAACAAATATCTTCTGGCAAAAAAGTAATTTCAACTTCATCCGGGACATATTGGTTTGTTTTTATTCCCATATCTGCGCCTGAAATTGGTAAACATGTCTCAGTATGCATTGATTGTTGTATTTGATTTTGACTAATTTCAATTTCAGATATTTGCAAATTTTCACCATTTTTATTTTCAAATAAAGCACTTGAACTATTATCTCCATTATCAATTACTTGTTTATTATATTCATCCTTTATATATGGATTTGGAATGACAAAATTTGGCTCATTATCTATTTCAGTTATAACATTTCCCATACTATCAGATAATGAATTGTTTGATATGTTTATAGGACATAACTTCTCAATAAATATTTCATTTAAACAATTATTCAATTCGATATTTTCGTCCAACACGTTTTGGACTAATTCCTTAGTTGCATTTTCAATGAATGTTTGCTCATTGGACTCCATATTTACCATATTAATTTCCTTTTCTACTTTTCCTTCGATTACAATATTGGAATTACAATTGATCTTAACATTTTTCAATTCGTCTAAAATGAAATGTTATAATTTATTAATTAAATTTATCAATTTACCGTTATCTTCGAAATTTAATGTATCTTTAATAATTCTATTATAAATACTTTGTGTCTCATTATTCGTATCATTTATACATTCTTCTAATATTTGAATATTGTTTTTGGCAACACTTTCCGAATCAAAAATTTGATGTTCTGAAACATCATTTTTACTAATAAAATTATCCAATATAACAGAATCATTATATTTCTCTTCGCTATAAATGTATTCGTTAGGATTATTTAAATTTGCAGGCAATGAATTGTCACATGTGCCATCAGATTTTGTTAAATTTGGTACACTATCTTTAAAAAAAGTTGTTATACCATCTTTTGCAATAAAAATCACAATACCTTTTTCTAAAGTGTTAGAGATAATTTCGCTTTCGGCATGTTCGGTTTCAAAATTTTTTGTAACGTATTCTTGATCTTTTAATTCATTCATTTTTTCATTATGCTTCTCCGGTGTTGGTAAATTCAACTTTGAATTTTTATCATTTGAGTTCTCTTTATCCTTATCAGAAACATAATTACTATTAATATAGATCTAAATACTTACATGGGAGACAGATTTTCTTTTAATTTTAACCCATAAGAAATATACAGTAGAAGCAAAAATAGCAGCGCCGAAAATTAAATTTAATTTATTTGATATCATGTAACCAAAAAATAAATTATTGGACCTAAAATTAAAGCTCATTTCATAGAATAGACATTCTTACAATTTTAATAAATTGAAAAATAATAAATCATACATATTTTATTAAATTTACTGTACAGATTTTAAATAGTTAAAACAGAGCACGAGGTATATGTTGTTTTCTAAAATTCATTTATATATAGTTATTTTAAACAAAACAATTTTGAAAATGTAATAAATAATAATATACTTATTTTAAACTGAACTTATTTTGAATTTTCCTTAAAATACCGGTTCTCTAGCTTTATCATCTTCACTCTATAAAATAAAAAATACAAAAAACAATTTCAATTAAAAGAGTCCATTTATAAAAGTTAAATATAAGGTTTTTAATCAATTTATGTGACCTTAAAATTTAACAGTGTTAATTTTTCGATTATATATAATTATATTAGAAAATGCAAGTACAAATAATAAAACGACTGTTGGTGAACCAGGTTATATGTATGGTTATAACCTAAATTCCCGATAAAATAGGTTGAAAATCTATTGGAACATAGACCGCACAATAAGAAGGTATTTAAAATGAAAGCCAACATCAAGTAAACACCGAATAATGAAATAGCAGGAAATAAGAGAGATAAAAACAAACCTGATAGATTAAAAAAGCACAAGAAGTAGCACATGAAACATATTTTTGATTAAAAAAATAAAATAATTCCCTTTAAACCGAAAACAATTGGTAGACATTACAAACAAGATGTCCCCAAATCCATCGTGGCAGACCAATTAACGAGTTAATGAATAATTTAAATAACTCCATACAAAAGAGTGGTGGGTTACAGGTAATCAAACATTTACCTCGTCGTGCCGTTTCCAGAGTAACCCAGAATACAATTGAAATTTTACCATTTGAGTGATCAACGTTGATAATGTATCAAGGGTTTGAGTACCGGCAAAAAGTGAGCATGCTTGGCATATTATAATTGTCCCGTACTCACTTGGGTCCACGGACTGCCAATGGAAGGCCTGTGTCCGATATTTACTGGTCCCTCTATTTTAGAATGTATTCCCGAATCTCATTTCCTTATCACATCTCAATTCGAGATTACTCAAACAAACAAATTTGCAACAGTACACAGCATAAGAATAATTTTTCATTGTAATTAGATCTAGTCCAACAATTATTAGTAATTATCACAACGAACGTTCGGATATTAATAGTTCTAGTGGGTCTGACAACTAGTACATTCACCTGCTGCGCTCGCCTGAGTTTTGCCCGAGTTGACTTGCCGAGTCGGATCTTTTTCTTTGGCTTGGCGAGTGACTCAGAGACACTATTGGTTGCTGAAACCTCCGCCACGGGTCGGATCTAGGTGGCTACTTCTTAGTCGAGTGTCCTTTGATGTAGTTGTGTTTCCAACTGGGAAATTTGAAGGCGGAGAGCTCGGATCTCCGTCTGATCTTGGGCGCTCTGAAGTTGTAGTTGTTGAATTAGCTTCAGGCACTTCTGCATTTCAACGGGACTAAACCATGTGCCCTCAAGTTCTCGGCACGTCCCTTAAATTTTGTAAGCCTCGCCTGCAGCTTCTCAACTTGTTGTCGCCCCTGCTCCCGATCTTAGCGTATGTTTTCCATCAATTTGAACACTGAAAAGAGAAATAACATAACATCATCGTATACTATGAGGTTGGATACTCAATTTATTTCATCTATCATAACAGGGTGGAAAGGTCCATAATCCCGCGTGTCCCACGCCGTTATCATAGGATTGTAGCACTTGTATCAACCCTTTATCAGTCGAACTAGGTATCGGAGCGCAGGGAGATTCAGTCCACCAGCCCGTTCTCTTTTAAGCATATCGTTAAAATGAAATTATATTACATTAACGTCTACCATAAAAGTAAAAATAACTAAAAGTAATGGGTATACAATAGTTATCACAATAAGTAAGATTCAATTTCTTGTCACTATGGGATGCTAGTTATTGACTGGTATCACTGTTTTTGGGGACCTTTCAATTTATAAAACTCGACGTATTAAATAATTTATAACTTACAAACCTCTTGAGTTACTTGACTCATTTTCCGAAAAAAAAACTAATTGAAAAATGTTATGGTTTATTTTAAAATAAATTCTAGCTGCTTGTTTAAATATTTCAATTTATTTAATTATTTAGTCATAATATTTGACGTAACTTCTGTCTGATTTAAAATTTAATCCTTCTCAAGTGAAAATAATTTTCCCTTTAAGAGCTAGTTTCCCTCTCGCCACTGAAACCAATTGCAATGAGTCTTTACTCAAGTACTTTATCCCCTCCCTATATGCAATTTTAGTAGGTGGCTCTATCGACACTATTTTCAAAGGTAAGTGCTTTTATTTCATCCATTTGTTTAATTTTAGCTACCGCGTCCTTATCAGTCTGACGAAGGTGAACCACCTGATCATTGAACTTAACTAGATTCAAACTGAGTACGCAGATGTCTAGATTGCACTTCTGTTTCGTGATGATGGGTTTGTGAAAGCGGGATCTCAAACATGATCTGAATGATTTATAAATCTTTTGTTTTATTATGAGGACCCGGTATGGTTTTCGTGTGAAATGTCTAATAAATTGAAAGTTATTTGATCGTTTTTAATTTTAAATACAAATATTTTGTAAATAATAGCTCAATGCTGCATGCCTGTTTCTTAATAGAATTAGATGGTTTAGTAATTAATTTTATTCAATTTTCAAATGCTGTACTGAGGTTAAGCCAGATAAGTGCGTATTCGTGTCCTATCCTAAGATCAATTATAATTACAAGGACGGATGCATCAACATAGGAATTTTGCTATGACTGACGGTGATTGGCCGGTTTACCAAGTGAGTATGTAGAGTTTATTTTCGTTAATAAATGAGTTCCGGCCATTTCCCCAAGAGGGTGTTACTATATTTCGCATTGTCGGCTCTTGCGATGTGATTGGGTTAGGGGTATTGGTCCAAGAAAATCAATAATTTGGCTAAATAAATTATCGATTAATGTTGTATAAAAGTGTTAGAGTTATCCTAAAAATAGGTTTAGTGCTCTCTACTCAATGAAGATAGTAATATTCCAAAAGTTAACTAGATTAAAATTTAAGATATTTATAATGTTTTTTTTAATTTTCTTCTCGAAAATTTGGAATAATTTTCGTTAACTATTAAAAAACCTTTACCGACCCACAGCCAATGCATGTAAATAATTAAAATCATTTATATTATGGACCTCAGGATTTTGGGGCAGTTTACCTGCAAATGCTATTTATCCGGTAAATTCCTTTGCCGCTATGAACGAAGGCTTTGTGGAAGGTAGTAAACCCTAATGCCCTAATAAGTTTACTGTCGATGGACTTTAGTGCTATCCTATCACGCTTGAAACAGATAAATCAAGCAACTACGGAGCATAACAAGTAAGCTCAATTTTGAAATCGCGCCAAACTTTGAGTTTGATCATAAGATAACAGATCTTGATACACTGCACTAAGTGCTTGTCACGTGGAAGTTCAGTGAGTAAAGTGGGCAAGCGGGTGAAATTTCAGAATAACTTTAGTGGCGCTTCTAATAAGAAATTCGAAGAAATAAGATATTTATGTAATTTTGTAATTGCATCATATCACAATTAAAAGTGTTGAGGTATCAAAAAATCATTTGAAATCCCAATTTGCATATGGATAAATTCTGAACAAAAGTCTCTAGTTTTAATAATTTTTTTAATCAAATATTTATCGATAAAAATTCTACAATCTGTCTCCTTGAATTTCAATAAAAACTTTATCCAAACGTGCTATGTGTACTCGTGTTATGTTGCATGTCGATGCGCTAGTTTTTTTTGTTGTCTACATTATTTTAATGATATTCTAGATTAATCGTTCAAGACTGTGGCAAACAGGTTACAATTTTAGCCGAATATTCTGATTTTAGTTTGGGTTTATAAAGTGCGTATCATTACAATTACTAATAATGAATGCATAGTACAAAGATCACATTTTACTCACAACCACATAATCCTTGGTCACATTACAAACGCTATCTTGCAAAGGGTACCAATAGCTAAATAAAATTATGTGTGATTGTGGTGGTTTAAATTAAGTCACATCATCCATGAACTTAGGATTTCATATTTAACATGAATTTTTGTCTATGTATTTTTAAGTGTTTGAACTGAAAAGCATTGTCACAAATTCCTGTTAAATATAAAATAAAATATTAATGATAGTCTAAATAAGCATTGAAAATAAAATTAAACTTTTGATTACAAATTTTCCAAATTCCTTTAAAAAGACATAAAATGTTTCAAAATTAAACATTTACAACTTGACTGCAATAAAAAGCAAAATTATTTCTATAAAACTTAACAACAAATTTATATAAATAACTTGTTTAAATATTAAACATTTAATTAGTATTTCGTGATTAAAATTTTTTTAATATTTTAAAATATTTAATGAGTATCAATATTTGCTGTGGTTCAGATAAAGGAGATGTTTTCTCTGTTGAATATTCAATCCAATTAAATAAATTCACTGACAATTTTATTGATATTGAAGCACATTCAGGACCTATAACTGCAATTGTAGCAGATAATGAAATGTTAATTTCTGGTAGTAGTGATGGTGATCTTCAAAGTTATGAATTAAAATTAAAAAAAAAATTGTTTAATTTTGATAATTGTCACTCGTCAAGCATTTCAAGTCTATCGTTCTCTGAAAATAATGATTATTTGTTTTCAACAGGAAATGATGGTGCGATTATAATATGGAAAAGGACTAATTCTATCTGGGAAAATATTAAAATGATTGATATTCATAAGTCTTCAGTGGCATTTTCTGTCCATCCTTCCGACAAGTTTGCTATTTCCCTGAGTAGCAACACATTGCGCGTATGGAATTTGTATAATATGCGCCAAAGTCACAAAATGAGGATTAATCTGTCTTTTGTAAGTGTTAAATTTAGTCCATCTGGCAAATATTATCTATTACGTTCTTATAATTTAATAAATGTATATGAAGTAGAAGAAGCTAAATGAAGACTTCGATAAAAATTTTAACCAATATTAAAGATGCGTTCTTCATAAGCGATGATGAGTTATGCGTAGCCGAATTAAGAAAAATAAGTTATTATGATTTAAATGCATCGATTGAAAAGAGAACAATAGATTTTACAAATAACCATTGTAAGCATATTTGCATTTGTGGACCCGATTCAAGATATTTAATATGTGTTGTTTCAATAAATTCCGGAGTTTCGTTGAATGTTTATGATGCTGGGGATCAAAATAAAACACCAACGTTATTAGCAAGCCACGAAATATCAAATTTGAGAGTTACTTGTATAACTTGTGTTTATAAATAAAATTTTTATGGGTGATGTTTTCCATTTTGAATATTTAATTTAATTTTTTTTAATTGATATTGAAGTACATTCAGGACTTATAACTGCAATTGTTGCAGATAACGAAATGTTAATTGATGTAAGTAATGTGGTAATTGTTTCAGTTTATTTGCAATGGATTGTTTAAACCAGTGATTCGCAAAGTCTTTCGGACTGCGAGCCCATTTAGATAACTTAAATCGACCCCACCTAGTAAAATTTATTGAAATTATAAAAAACTCAAAAAATTATTTCGGCAGCCTTTATTTACACACTTGATAAAGGCTGTATCGAAATATCGTGTACCTTATATATTGTTTTGATCAGTGCTTTTTTCTGGAAAAAAAGGTGCCGGAACTTATCTGTACTATCCTTTATATGCAAAAAAATGACGCTGAAATCAGCTAACAAATAAAATAATTATGCAGGACACAAAATATGGCCAAAAATATAAGTTATTAGTAACTTATTACCGATAAATTTTATAATGTAGAAAAAATGTAAAGAAAAATGAAATCGTAAAGTTGGTTATAGCAAATTCCATAATTTTTTCCAATTTTCGTCTGACAAATATTCTCGACTCCTTTCCTTGATCTTAGTGTCTACAGCAGAATGCAACCCCGAAGTAACCATAAATCAACATACTTCCAAGGATCGAAGCGCGTGAGAGGGGTCCCACAGTGCTGAAACTATTTTGGTAGTATATTAATGGCGTATATTTACCATGAGCGTGTTTTATATAATAGTAATAACACATAAGAAGCACAGATTATGATTCACTAGCTTTGACGTACGACTACTACTTTTAATTTGATTGTAATTGACTATTTGAAATGTCAGAAATATAAATATGACAAAAAACCAAAACATATGTCAATTTTTTAAAATTATTCAGCGAAAAAAAGTGCCGGAACGCCGTTCCGGAGCGTTCTGTCAGAAGAAAGCACTGGTTTTTATCTATACTCTTACAAACATTAATATGAAAATTATTGAATTAAATATAATTAATTAATATTAATATATTAAATACTATATTATAACTACCACATATACATAGTTATACATAGTCATTACCATTTTTTTTAAAAATTGACCAGCTGTCTGTGCCAGTACGAGGGCCAGGTGAAAGCGGTTTCTGCCTAGGGTGATGTAATTCAAGCGGCGCGGAAACAATGATCAATTTTTAATACATTTTTCTGAAATTTTTGAATTTTGACAATTTATTAGAACAGTAAAATTAGTTTATGTTCTTTTCAATAAAAATATTGTTACAAAATATTGAATTTATTATTTCACTGTAAAAAAAACTTGTTGGAAAGGATGCAAATTTTGTTCCCTGCATAGGGCGTAAATTTGGATTGTTTCTCATTTGCCAGATGGTAATGCTAAATTTGAACCTAAAAGAATTCACGAAGTTTGAATACGTTATGTTGGGCTAGAACTGACTTCTAGATCCCAACTATAATTGTGACTAGAATGCGTAGGTACATAACATGGAAAAAGCAAAAAGTATAATTAAATATCAAAAATACACCAAATAAACAATATTGATTAAAAGAGAAAACAACAGAAAAATATAAACACCAAAAGTAAATAAAATTATACAAGAGCAAGAAGTTATGCAAAATCTAACTCAAAAATAGCCAAATAAACATGGAGTTACAAAAACAAACTCGAATAACTTAAAAGACGACAAAACAGTAAAAAGATTCCAGAAAAACCCAGAACATTCTATAAAATGGCGATGACCATCACAAAAGTCATCTAGAACAACAAAAGTTAAGGAAAATAAATAAATCAGTATTAAAAACAAAATCTCAAAAAAAAGAAATTCATAAAAACAGCAGTAAAAATAAAAATTAAATTAAAAGTAAAATGGAATGTTCTGGAACCGTTCCAAATCCATCATGGACGGCAAATTAATGAAAAATAATTAAAAAATAAAAATATAAAAATAAAAACAAAAATTATGGCACAAAAATCGCCATTAAAAATGGCAAAATCGTAAAATAGAAAATTCTGGAATAAAAAGAATTCGAGTTTGTTTTAATGCATCAATACATACACGTGTACAAAATAGGTATATATACCGACGCATTTTAGTCACAAGTTAATCTTTATGCCAAAAAATTTTTTTTGATATCATTAGCAATTTATCGAATTTCAAAGTAAGCAATGTTTTGGTTATTTTATGTATTGTTTCTATTAAACATCTAATCTTAATATGACTTATATTGTTTTTCTTAAACATCTAATCTTAATATGATTGATAAGTTGAAATTTTTGGGTTAATTTTGTTTGAGGGATCAACATCGATCGAACTTAGCATCGATTTTGATCCGTCTCACATGCTAAATAGATACCAATATTCACAACGTCATTGTGCACGCAGCCTTGACGTAAGCAGGCCACTGCCTGGCATGCACCTCAATTTTATAGTGGTGGGGTCGTTGGAGGTCGTACCGACTCAGTGGTATACGCCGCTGGGTTCGTCGATGAATCACCTCCGGACGATGGAGTTCGTGGAACTCGTTAGCAGTATTGGAATACACGGTAGTATATTACCGCCTACATTCACAATAGGGGCTTGTCGTAGGGAGCACAGTGAGGCCCCGTAAGCAGGCAATATTTCTGTAAATTGACTTTTCACACGTATAATGTACATATAATCTATACATTCAAAATCGACAGTGACACACTACCCTAAGGACGATAAATGGAGTAGAGCTCCGGACTCAAATTAACCACAATACACCAAACATGTAGTTGGCTAAACACCTTTCAAATTAAATTCATGAATTACTACCGATTCTAAGACTAACAATTAGGAAAGTAAAAATCCTGCCCTTAAATTAGTATCCCCGATTTTCCACCTATTGATAAAAATATAAATCGTAATCTATAAATTGATATGAATTATAAAATTAGGATGAATTGATTTTTCCTAAGATTGCACTTACCAACAGCCGATAATAGAGTATAAACCCATAATTTGATGAGTTATCAATCAAATATAAATTTTAAATTGTAAATTATGAATTGTAAATTATATATGAATTATGTAAATTACCAGTTATATACTTAGGAATTATTATATATTATATAAATTTGAAGCGGTATACTTATGCCTTATATAGTAAGGAACCTTACCATTGTATATATAAACGATAAACTTATCGGGTTTTTTAGAAAAATATGAATTTATAAACATATTAAAATTTTACAAATATAAATTATAAATTACGATCGATTCCAAAAATTTGGTATTATAGGTATTACTTATTTACATCAACTAATGGATATATTGAAATTATATACCTTATTTATAAAGCTTATGGATCTTCCCGATTGCTACTAAGAGTATTGCTATGTATATATTTCTTAATTATGATGTTCACCAATCAGTATAATCATCCTACCTGTCTTGTTTGCGAATCTTATTAACCCTTAATAAATGCATTACTGTATGTATTACTCGTAAAATGCTATATTATTAATACATTACTAATATATACTACTTATAAAATTACAAATCATAATAAAAATTTTGGATCAATACTACTCGAATATGTTACTTACAAAAGTGCAACTGGTAATTTATACTTTATATTAATATTATTATAACATACTACTCATAAAACTACACTCCCACAAGCTTATAATGAAAGTATGAACCGAAAATTGGATCGGCAAACCGTAACGTCATAATAATTGAAAGTAGAGACTTATATTGAAAATAATAAATTTTAAATTAGAATTATTGTAAAATTATGTATAGAGATTGAATTATGCAAACCATAAACTACACACTCATAAATTATACATGAACACCGACCCTTTTATAGGCAAACTTGCAGATTATATGACTCGTAAGTTACATCAAAATTTTCAAGTATAATTATAAATTGAAAATTGTAAATCATACATAAATTATGCATTGCGTAAATTACAAATTTTATATTCATAAATTATAAAAAGAAAACCTACAATTTGATAGGTAAATTTGCAGATCATACGAGTGGTAAATAATATATAAAATTTGAATTGTAATTCTGAACCATCTATCGTAAACTACCTATAAATTATGAATCATGTAAATCGTAGGGTACCCACTTATATGATATGAAAAGGAAATCTACAACTAGATATGTGAACTACCCAACTATGTTAATTAGTTTTCCAAAATTCAGAATTTATAAAAACTTACAAAATTACTCCAGTTCGATTTCCAAAGAAAAAATTAAACTATAAATTAGCATCCTGCAACACTCATAACCCTATAGGTATATATATAAATGTATGTGTGTATATGCATTTACATAATTTGGGAACATGTTCAAATTTTAAGCCTCATACTCGTCTACAACTACTAATAAATATACTACTTATATGCATGTTACTTATAAAACTAGACTATAATTTAGCAACTAAAACTTCATAAGATATCTACAAACCATCCCCTAACCACTCATCTATAATCTTTAATAAATATACTACTTATACACGTTACTGATAAAATCAGACTATAGTGAGAAAATAAAACTTCATAAAGTGTTTGTAAGCCACCCCTCGTCTATAACTAGTATACTACTTATATGCATGCTACTTATAAAACTGGACTATAATTTAGTAAATAAAACTTCATCAGATGATTTACAAACCATTCCCTAACCACTCATCTATAATTTAATAAATATACTACTTATGTACGTTACTTATAAAATTGGGTTATAATTGGAAAATGAAATTTCATAAAATGTGATTATAAATCCTCCTCTAATTACTTATCGATAACTGTTAATAAATATATTGCTTATAAAATTAATAAATTGACATTCCCCAAATTAACCTCCATAATACCCATATCCAACATTCCATTATCCACACTACCCACTTATTACCAGCCAATATGCCGATTTTCGATGGGAAATTAATCATTGGAGAGTTTATAAAATAACCCCTAATCATCTATTTATAGCCAGCCAAGATCGTGTCGTATATCTGTACATCACTTGAAAAATTCATTAACGATAATAACAACCTATGTTAATAATATTATGGGTATCCACATTACCTATAAATTTGTAAATTATGATATAAAATGAAAAGTCCGAAATAGTCTCCGATCCATTTATTTGAAAAGTAAAAGCGCCGAAGAAATGTAACGGTAATGATTCTTCTCTGAATTCCAATCGCCTAGAGTTTCAGTTGGTTAAATGATACAGAATGTTCCGTTTAACTTTCATTATCTGCCCAGTTGACTTCAAATTGCCCTCTAACGATCGGATACCTAAATGGGATATTCCAAAGGTTGATATCTAGAAGTTCTAATGCTAACTTGAATTTGTGATAACTATGGCGTCTTTGATAGGTCTGAGGTACGCTGTAGTCGACGTTTGACTAGTGACTTATACCGATGGATCCAATCTCATATAAATTTCCCTTCCTCTTACCTCTTCCTCATAATGAATTTTATGGAAATAGGATCGACTGAAAGCAAACAATAAACATAAATAATGAGAAATCCATTTAATTACTTGGAAGTTTAGTGATAGTGCTTCTTCGTTATCTAAAATATATATCAATAAAATTTTAAAGACAAAATGACCTCGACGATTTAAAAATTCATCATAAACAAGTCATTTTAAACAAAACAACAAGGAAAAATTAATAGTAAGAATACTCCAAAATGACCTCGACGATTTAAAAATTCATCATAAACAAGTCATTTTAAACAAAACAACAAGGAAAAATTAATAGTAAGAATACCCAAATCGAAGGTAGCAATCGATGTGATTTATGAAAGAGAGAGAACATTTATTTATAATTAAAAATTTAGAATGTCAAACTACAGAGAATCAAGTAATATGGAACTATGGGAAGCAACGGATGAGCGCCCCCTATCCAGGCACATTTGGCACCACATCCACCGGTGGAGTCAGGGTCGAGATCTAGACTGCTCAAACCGAGTGATTCGAGCAGGCCCCGAGGCGAACGCACCAGTATGGGTAAAGACCGAGCCGGACAACAATTGGCTCGTCGAGGCCAGAGATCGCGCCATGGACGCCATCGCTCTGGCCCAACGCGAACTCCGACTGATCGAGGCTCGGCTCCGGGCCGTTGAAACCGGTCAGCCGTTAGAAGAAGCGGACGTGGAGCCGACATCGGCGAGGAAACGGGGCCGACCCCGCAAGAATGTTTCCCGAAACTGAGACTTCAGTGATCTTGGGGACGATCTCACATTTTATTTTGTTTTAGTGATTCGTCACAGTCTTGGTTTAATAAACGTGTTGTTTTTTCTTGTTTCGAGGTGTCGTTCTAGGCGTTGTTACTTTAATAAATTGCGTTGCATAATAATCGAGACGTTATCACCCTGACCATCAACACGACGGAAATTAGTATACATGCCTAGGGGGTACCCGAGTTTCGATTCATAGAGACCGGCAATTATGAAAAAGGGTTACGGAAAAATTGGTTGATTGTATATTTTACTTCAGTGTACAAACTGTTCGAGGGACTCCGGAAAGACAGGGAGCAGGCGCAGCAGCAAGCATGGAGCGACTGCAACTTAGTGTCAACCAATTCAAGGAACGTTGTCGGCAGATGGAACAGAGTTGGATCCGCCCTGAGTTGGCCCATAAGTACCTGAGGCAGATCGAACAACTGCAGCTCCAGAGTACTCAGGACAAAACCGAGATACGGGCCCTAAAGCTTCAGATGCGGGCCATGGAGACAAAATTGAACCAACGGGCCATTGATGAGCACGTCACGGCGGCGATCCGGCCCATGACTATAGAACTGGCCGAAATGCACCCACCTAAACCCAAGGCCAAGCGAAAACGGTTGGGCCGAGATGGGCGTGAGCGACTCAAACGGCTACGGCTAGCCGAACAAAAACTAGAAGAGGAAGCGAGAAAGTCAGCGCTACTTGACAGTTCA
>CAUHTR010000811.1:0-102824 GCA_959609185.1 Schmidtea polychroa | reverse complement strand
CCAACATCTCAATCTCAACATCATTTATCATCATCTTGCTCCATTCTCTTCCATCTGACGTCGCATACCTCATTCCCTCTGTTCTGTCATTCCGATTTTCTTCCTTTACAACCCCATTGACGAAATGTATGCAATAGAGTTCCTCGTGTTTTTTTCAGTTTCCACATCATGAATTGCATAATCATTAATTGATTCTCTTGTTTCTGCATCATCCGAGTAATTTCTTCCGTTTTCTTCGTCATGCACACAAGCTATCATTTTCTTGTTCTCATAGTTATGTTGGTCTTTCTTTCTTAATAAATAACAATCACGAAAATTATGCCCTCCCTTACCACATATCAAACATTTTTCTTTTAGTGGACATTCATATCTTCTGTGCCCATATTCGCCACAGCAAAAACATTGGCCTGACTGTAATTCGCCGTTTCTTGGATCAGGAAGGCCTCTAGATCGATTGTATAATCTCTTGGCAATGTGTTTAAGCGAAACCGTTGGTGTCCTTCTCTGCACATTCCGTTCGACTGCATGATTCATTTCGTTATTTCTGCTATACGAATTATCTGGTAAATTCTCTCTTCTGTAATTTCCTTGGCTTCTTAATACATTGGTGTTACTTCCATTTGTTTCTCTTGTAAACGTTTCTGAATTTCTTCTCCTTGTTGCTTCCGCGTAACTACTCTTCTTTATTACCATAATTTCTTCCGTCTTTTCTTTTGATTCCACTTTTTCGTAAATTTTGGCCAGTTGATTTCGTTCTTCTGCTGTCATCGATGGTTTCATTGTTAGAGCATCCTTTAATCTTCTGTCTCTGACGCGTCCAGTTATAATTTCATTGGCAATCTCATCTACCCTCATTCCTGAATTAATAACTTCACTCACTAATTTCAATACCCTGATTTCGAAGGTTGCATATCTCTCATTTTCCTCTTGTCTAATTGCAGCAAGTTCTTTAATCTTGTCTATAATAGTCAATTTAATTGTAAATGTTTCGGAAAACCACTCTTTAGCTGCTTTATCTGTTGTTTTTTCTGTTTTGAAATTTTTCCACAGTGTAGCCGCTTCATCGCAAAGGAGAAAATCGAATGCTTCTGTCCTCTTCAAATCATTCCTAGCGATCCAATCATCAATTGCCTGTATCCATTTTTCAGCTTTCTTGGTACACCTGCCGTCGTATCTTCTAATTTCCATATCCAAGAGTTCTTGTGCACGTTTCGGTAGTGCGTCTCTTGCAGACTTTTTCCCTTCTCCTCGAGTCGTCATTGTGTGAACATTTTCGGCGTGGTCGCCAGTTACAACAATTGGTTCCATCTAAAGATTTATTAATATAAACACAGAGTGATCACTCTTAAATAGTAATGTATATTGCGTAATAACTAACACATTGTATCGAATTACGCAATATACTCTGAACTGTTCACATTTGGTCCTTGGCCTCTAATGTAATATCATTACTACTTCTATTTAATTTTTTTTTTTTTTTTTAAATTTATTAATTAATTATTTTATTATGTTTTTTGTTTTAATTAATTACTTTAGTTAATTTTCAATTTATTACATTTAATTAATTAATTATTTATTAATATTTTATTTTAATTACTTACGTTATTTAATTGATTTTTTTTTTAATTTTAATTTTTTAATTTTTTTTTATTTATTTATTTATTTTTTATTATTATTATTATTTTTTTTTATTGTTATTATTTTACATTTACATTTAATATATTCTAACAAGAGTGTAAATTGTAACAATAATATTTCAATTTGAATAAAATTTTAATTAGTAATTATCATAAAATAAAGCTGTGTTAATTTAAAATAAAATGGGCATTAATTTTTCAAAACAAAGCAAAGTTTTTCATGATAAATAATAATTCTTACTTAAAACTAATTATCTAAAATAATTGGACAAATGAATTATTAAATGATAAAACATATTTTAAATAACGAAGTCAAATTATTCACAATATATATTTTATTATTCACATAAATTTAATGGTTAAAGTGCTTGTTTGGATTTGCATTCATTTGTAGACGGAGCAGTTGCGATATGCATTTGACGAATCTTATAGTGACCGTAGGCATAGCTTTCATTAGAATTGAACCAATGCCTTTTATCATCCAAACATTGGAGAGCTCGTTTTTCTTTAATGAAAGTATACAACTGATGATTAACACTTCCTATTCTCTTTTGTTGGATGCTCACTGTTCCACCATCTGTATACACTTTTTTATAGGCTTCATGGGTGATATTAGAATTTGTAAGACTTATTCCTTTGGCTTTTAGAGTGTTTTTATCGCCTTGGAGTGAGTAGCACTTGGGTCGAAGAAACACCCATTCTTTATATTGATTTCCTTTATTCTCATCCTTGAATTTCCCGATTACCGAACAAATTTTATCTGAGAACAATGGATCAGTCACTGGATAATTTGAAGTATCTAGGAGCCCATCGGCAATCATTTTTGGATACAGTTGTAAGCGTAAATCAACATTTTTACACTCTAAAAAGAAGGAATCTGTGTCACCGGCTACGATATTAATTTGACAATTGAATTCTTCTCTATAACTCTGTAGTTCTTTATATTGAAACTGGTACATGTGAAGTTTAGATAAATCAAGTACGGTTTGTCCAATATACATTGGTCTATCTAAACACACCATTTCCTTATCAAGTATAACAGCAATGAGATCATCCGCAATCTTGATGCTACGAAGAAACATAGGATTACTACAATAAGTTATCAATCTTTTGTTTTTGCTGCATAATCTCAAATTTATACGTTTCTTAAGGTTTTCCACGGTTTTACCGTATAAACTATTGTTCTTTAACTTATAATAATCTCGCTGAAATGAATCTGTACTAGCTGCTCTCATTTGAGTATTGTAATCAATATAGCCTTTGAAAATAGCTACTTGCTTGAATTCTACAGCACGATTAACTTTTGTGACTTTTGCGCCATAACTCAACCATTCAGTCAAAACTCTACTATTAATAACATAATTGGTCTTCGATTCGTGTGTTAATAACAGCTTTTCAACTTTACTACCATGTGGATAACAAAGCTCAGGAGCTATAGGTAAATAATCTAGCTTATCTTGTATACTATCAGGAATGACGATGTCAACCTCTAGAACATATCCACGATCTCCATCAAACTCATCCCCATTTGCACATCTTTCAACAATACCATTCATTTCAGTCTGATCATTTATCCATCTAAATTCACCAATAGGAAGTTTTTGCGACAGCGCCCATCCATATAAATTATTAACATCTAGGTATGACATTTGTGTTGATTCATCAGTTTCAACATGATGTTTGTTGATAAATGTCATTCCACCACGAATACCAGCTTCAAATAAACGGTAAAGCTCTGGATCTTGAATAAGTTCTACCGGTTCAGGTAACTGTTTAATAGCTGATGCCCAACTTAATCCGGGTATGGAAACAAACGATAGAGCCTCAAGTCCATCTTCGTCAAATGTTTTTTCTCTGAAAGCTTCAAAAACATCGGCCAACAGAAAAACATCCAACTTGAGATATACGAGCATGTAATCTAGCAGTGTCTCACAGTTGTATTGTCGCCAGATTTGATTTGCATGTATATAATCTTCTTGACTAACTCCCTCCCAAATCGGTGGTAATTCTGTTATTGACTGTAAAACATCCATTGACGTCATATCATAAGAAATATCATAAGGAAATATGCCTTTACCAGTTATTAGATGCGAATTGAAAATCTTTGAAGTAAGTGGAAGACGTGGCAAGTTTTTTGATAAATTTGCCAAGCTGCTATTTAAAAATTGTAAAGAATCAATGAATCTAATTCTTCTGCCTTTCGATGTCGCTGTAAGTGTGAGAAACTTTTCTGTTGATTGAGGAATAACAATTAAATTCCAATCGGGGAATTTTCCAATTGTATATTTTAATATATGATGAATGTCATATCCACGAAGATTATGAAATACAACAGGTAAAGACGGATTGATTCTTCTAGCCAAATTACAATCTTGACACGCTGCTCCGAGATATTGACCAGTAAAATGATCATGATCTCGAACAGGTATATTGATAATCTTTTTACAAAGGTAGCAATGAGTTTGAGTCGTGAATTCTTCCTGCTGTTCCCAAGTGAGTTCCATCATTTCCTTTGATCCATTAATTTTATACCACGGATAAACTATGTCTGTAGCTATATCATCCAATGCTTGTATGAACTGAATGATACAGTTTTTCCCAACAAATGTTTCATTTGGGATCGGACAACTTTGATGAAGAAGCACAAATTCAGATGCAATCGGCTCATGTTTTTGGAAGTGTTTGTCATCTAGAGGTAATATCGATTCAAAGTCCGCGTAGACAACAAACTGCTGTTTTATAGTTTTACTCCAGTCTTTAAATTCGATATATTTATTCTCTGGCATTGAGTATAGAGTCGTACGCTCCACATTCTTCCTACAAAGACCTATATGTCTTTCAAAAGCAGGACGTTTTTGAAACCCACGAAGACATGTATGACACCAATGTGATTGGATTCTGACTCCTTCTACTCTATCTCTGTAATTCAGCAGTCGATCGAGATTAGTTACAGCCAAAAAATGATAATTTAATTCTAAAATTTAGTTAATATTTTTAATGATTAAAAGAAATATTACCTTCTTCAATCAATAGGAGATATATCTGAGATCCCGTCGAAGTACTTCTATATACCAAGTCAACGAACGGATTCTTGAAAATATCATTAGTTTTTTGTTTAATTGGATCCTTATTATATTTGAGAACATTGATCGCTAGATTAGGATTCATTGCTTCAAATTGGCAAATGTTAACCAACTTCATTGGAAACCAATCTGATTTCCATTTTAACTCTAAATATATATATATATATATATATATATATATATATATATATATATATATTTTTAGAATGATATAAATATATATTACCACTTAAATTATATTTCATTACTCTTTCTCCGTGGTGTTTTATGTCATCATAATGTAATACAGCCAGCATGCCATATAAAAAGCAGAATTGATCATTATTTTGAACATTAACTAAAGCCTGACAGTTTTTCAGGTAATTTGGCGTTTTAATGTAACTTGAACCTAAGTAAATATCTTGATTTATATATATATAATAATGTAAATAAACTTACCAGATACATGTATTATGTCTGATAATTTAGTTAAAATCATAGTAACTTCTAATATTTTATGAATTCTCCACCCACTACTTTGTTGAGTGTATTTCTCCAACTTTTCTTTTAATTTTTCAATTCCATCATTAATAAATGAAGATGACATTGTAATTGCTTTATTCGACAAACACCATTTTTTAATTTCACCATCCTCTTTGATAAACTCTGCACAAAGTCCAAATTGGATTTTTACTGTCCCCATTCGTTGAATATGATCTTCTATTTCTTTGATGAGACAATCTGGAACAACAATGTCAGGAGAATTAATTGCAGATACACCACTTTAGCAGATAAAGCCTTTGAAGTTAAACCAGACCAAGCAGATATGGCCAAGCAGGTTAAAGAGCTGTTAGAAGATCAGTTTATAACCGGAGTCCACTCCGAAATCAAAAAGACCCTATGTTATGTGGATTTTTCCAACTTCGATGAGCTCGTGAAGAAAGCCATGAAGATAGAGCTGAATTTGAAAAGTGCAAAAAGATCAGATGCTTTTGGAGTTAATGTGGAGAGACGTGAGCGATCAATTACGCCTGTGAGAGCACCATGGGATGAAAAGAAAATAAATCAAATCAGTAGCTCAATTTTGAGACCAAATAATAGATTTCAAGCCAGTAGATCAGCCATGAACGTACAATCAAATGGACAGGTAAATAATCCTCAATGCGAACATTGTAAAAAGTCTGGACACTATTCAAATCAATGTTGGTTCAAATATGGGAAGAATCCCAGCCCTAACAAGAGATTCACAGATAACAAAAGGATCAGCAGTGATGTCGAATGCTATCGATGCGGAAAGAAAGGGCATATTAGCAGAAACTGTTTTACCAGATCAAGATCATCGTCAACGTCACCTTCACCACAAAGGGACAAAGTGAATACAAATGGACAGATCCAATGTTATTCGTGCAAGGGATACGGCCACATGGCGCGATCATGCCCAAGGAACTCAGAGAGATTCAGCAGACCTATATTAAAGAAATCGATCAGATTCCAAGAAGATATGCCAAACACCAGTAACATGACATATGCTCAGAGAGAGGAATTTCAAGACAAAATGGAAAAGAAATTTCGAGAAATGCGACAGAAGCTGAACAAACTAGTGGCTAAATTCGAATCAGATGAAGAAACTGAATCTCATATGATAATTGGAACCGTGTCAGAAGGTGAGGGAAAACCTGCTACGAAAGTGCGAAAAATTGCATCAGACGAGAATCCAACTGCACTGTTAGCCCGAGTTGAAAAATGGCTTGAGAAAATGGAAACTGACAACTCCCAGTTGAAACGATGGATCGCAGAACTCAGTGTGATGTCACTAACCCAAAGCGAACTAAAGAGAGCCATAAATTTATGTGCAAAGTTATTCAAAGGAAACAGAGACGATGAGATACTTAAACAAATGCAAAAGTTTGGCAAGGCTTTACGGTCAACAAGGGATTTAGCTGATATCATAGTGGAAACGATGGGACTTGATAATGTGAAGTGCCAATTCCGTGTAAATGCCTACGGACAAATCAGAGAGCTAAAGGAGCGAATACTGCGTCAATACAGTGGATGGCAAGTGCAATTAAAATTTGAGAATCGATGTCTGGAAGACGAGGAGTACTTGGTAGATTGCGGTCTGATACCAGGCTGGAAAAATAAAGTAAATGTTGTTAATGCTGTTAATACTTTGAATTCAGACAGACAAAATTGGGAAAAGATTCTAGCAGATTTACAAGATACCCTGTATGCAGGGAACAGAGATAAAATTAATGCGAGTATCGACTTCATAATGAGCATCGAAATGGATCGAGATATGAAAGAATGGTTGTTTGAATGCATCGTACCGTATACGAATAAACCGACGATTTATCAGGCAAAATTAAAAGAGGTAATTCGAAAACTAGGACATGATTATGAGGCGGCAGACGATAGTGCGAAATCTTTGATAATAGCGTTAAATATTGCGGATCAAAGGATTGAATATTATCAGGAACATTGGAGTGTAAAAGCAAAGAAAATACGACAAAAAGCAGCGGAGATACTAGGTAATGACGGAATTATCGTGTTGACGTTCAAAGGACGAGAATTGGGTGATGACGAATATTTGTTAAACTACGGATGTAACCCAAATTGTATTAATAATGTGTACGCAACATAACAAAGTGATGAAATGGAAAAAGATGCAGTAATAGTACCGTTTTGGCCTCTGTATGAGGAAATGGATAATGATAATGTGGAGATTAAAACTGAAGTTGTAGATGACCCAGGAGAAATTGATCAAGAAATTAATGAATTGCAGAGATTAGAAACAATGGAAAATGAGGAAATGAGATCGGAAAATGAAGTTACAAGGGACGTTGAGGGAATGAGCACCGATAATAGGGTACTACCGAGCATAGATGAAATGAAAAGTGAAGAGAACTTTGTTGAGATGAAAAATGACATTGCGATATGTGGGATAAAACAGAATGATGCGGAAATTGAATCTTTTAGTTTAGATGAAGAAAGCGAAACTGAGCGTTTAGATGAATCAAGCGAAACTGAGCGTTTAGATGAATCAAGCGAGACTGAGCGAATATTAAAAAGTTTAGTTACGGAATTGTATTTGTTAGATGAAACTGAAACAGAAGATGATATTTCGGAGGGGGAGAAAAGAGTTGTAAAAAGATTGGCATCGGAATTAAAGAGGAGATTACCGTCGATAATTAAAAGAAATTATGAAGAAAAGGAATTTTGTGAGGAAGCAGTAATTGAGGACATAACACGAACAGAGTTGGATCGAGATGTAATATTGACAGTGCTAGCCTATATAATATTGGAGATTGGTATTTATGGTTGTCTGGAAAGTGACAATTCAAAATCATTGATAAAGAAAGCTACTGAAATGACGAATAAATATTTGACTAAGTGGATTGCAAACAATGGCGGATGGGAAAAGTTGATACAAAAGGCTGAGAGCCCAAAAACAGAGACAGTGAGGAAAAAAGGAAAACTTGCATTTCCATGGTTGATGATTTCTATCATTATGTTATTGGGAATAATAAACACGACGAATTCATTGGTGGCATACGACTGCTCCCAAACCGAAATGGGAAGAGTATATTTATTGGTAAACGTAGCAGAGTGTTCGGATGCATACCCAGTAAAATTTAAAGTGACAAATCCAGTAAAATATCATGTATATCAAGAATCGGGGTTTCGACGAGCAAAGGTGAGAGAGTGTACAGTGAAACGAACTACTTTTGTATTTTATTGTGGAAAATGGAGCCACTCATCGATGGTGAAAATGCAATCGATACCTAGACCGATAGAAATAATTCCAGAGAATTGTTTGGCAACCTTTCAAACAGGACAGTTGAAAATCAATGCAGATATTAAACTGCAGGCAAAGCTTAACCACAAAATCCGTGAGACTGTAACCTTGCGAGGAATAATAAAGTCGAATGGTGATTGCCAAGGAGAGCCATACAAAGTAGACGATGCTATAATTGACAAAGCCGTGGTTGTAGAAGAGTACATGTCAGAATTAAGAGAATTTGATGAATCATTTGATGATGATACTGGTAAACTACAAACACATCCATTCTGCAACATGAAACAATCTAGCTGTCAGACAGGAGAATCAATTTTGGTGTACGATGTCGATACCAAAAAGTGCAATTTAGTGCAATTGAAGTCAATGAGTTTTAAAGAGATAACGGGAGAACAGATCAGGGAAAAGCCTGAGAAAATAAGAATGGATCCAGCAACGAGTACAACAACAAGAATTACACCTCTACGGATGAAAGATACTCCAACAGTGTTAATGTCAACGTCGGAGGAAGATGGGATGCGATTCCTGAGAAATGAAACTAAAACGAAGTGTGGACAAAATGTCTATGAGACAAATTATAAAGGTATATATGTATCTCAGAAAATGATTTCAGAGGCCCAAACAAACATACATGCCGGAGATATCAAGTTGACAAATTACTTTAATAACAAAATAGATTATTTATTTCACTTTGGCCAAAATACCGTTGAAAATGTGTATCGAGAAGTTATTATAAATGATTGCAATCTCAACAAAGAAATACCCCGAAATCGGATGGCAATGGCGATAACCAATCCTAATTTGGTAGCACCAATGTTAATTACAGAAAATGGGGTGTTTGCCAGAATTTTCGGTGAAGCATTATATAGCTATAAATGTAAAGCGGTACCAGTTAAACTGACAAAGTATGACCAATGCACCAACGAGTTACGAGTGAATTTAAATGGAAAGTTGCGATTTATGGAGCCTGTAACACGAATCTTACTGGAAGAGGACGTGAAACCGAAAGTATTACAGTGTAATAGATTGTTGGCACCACTATACAGACTAACACCAGAATCTTGGATTGCATTACCAGATCATCGAGAAGTAAAGACACCGGAAAACTTAGAATTGACAGAATTACAATATCTGGTAAATTTTACGTCGTTAGAAAAATTGTCGCAAAGTGGAATTTACTCGAACGAAGACATTGAGGAAGCTCGCAGAAACTTGTTATTTCCATCAAAGAAAGAAAGAGTAATAATGGAAATGGTAGATACAATTCTCCCAAGCGGAAGTGGGAAGGTAAATTATGAGTATTTGTTAACTCCAGATCATTACAAGAAAGCGACGTATAATACAATGAAAAAGATCTGGGGAAAGTTTATGTTCATTGGACAAGCGTGTGCCGGATTGATTGGAATATATGTAATATGTGTTGTAATCAAAGTAATAATATCGCAGGTCCTATCAACACACATATTATACGCGATCACAGGTTGGTCGTGGAAACTAGTAATTGGTTGCATACCATTATTGGCTAGATTCTTCATTACTCATCATCAATACCAGGAGTTGGAGATACTCAAGGCGCGAATATTAAAGAAGAAAAAGGTGAGCTACGCTAGTACAACCCCTTCAAGGGACGAGAATAATGACAATGACAACGAGGGTGATAGTGCACCGTTATATGTTGACAATCAAGAACTAAGTGGAATGAATAAAGAAGCGTTAAGAACTTATCAAAACTTAAAAGAGCCACTGTTAAATGCGAGTAGCGTAGACACGTTTACAAAATTGTGTATACCAAAATCATTTATGCAACCAGCACCAGTGTATCCAGTTTATCGATTACGAGAGATGAAACCAGTGGAAAATATCGCATTACAATGTGAAGGAATGGTAGGAGAGAGAATCGAGCCTTCGAGCGCAGAGATTGAGAGAAAAAATATGGTAGGCTTACCATGCAACTACTCATTGATGACATTAACAAAAAGAGGAAAGCAACCCCGAATATTTATACAAATGAACAAACACAAAGTGGAAGCTTTGGTTGATTCGGGATCTAGTCACACCATAATATCGGAAAATGTGTTAAACGCGAAGGAAAAAATGCGAATAAAGCCTACCGACGAAATAGTGAGGTCATTATCAAAAAATGAATTAACAACTTAACGTCATATTCCATATTGGAGATCGAATAATAGCGCACGATGCGCTCATAACGAAGGGAAGTCCAGTACGATGTCTGATCGGTATGGATATATTAGAGCAGCTGGACGGAGTCTCACTTGATTTAAAGACAGGTAATTTGATAGCAGAAGAAACAGGAGAAATAATTCACAGGGCAGGTGAGGTGTTTGTGAATCAGACATTGACCATACCACCACAATCTGAGATGGTATATTGTGCAAATACCATGAGTGTGGATAATGGTGATTTTATATTCGAACCAAATCAAACTCTAGTCGAAAAATACGATTTACCGATATGTGACGAAGTTGTCAAAGTGGAAAATCAGATAGTACCAGTCCATATAACGAATAGCAGTAAGAAACCGGTTCAGTTACACCCAAAAACAAAATTGGGAAAATTATCAAAAATGTCTATTGAAACAAATTGTAAAATACCAAGAAACGTCAAGGTGTACAAGGAGCCTGAAGTGGTAAGCAATGATTTAAATTAGATGCAGAAAAAGGAATTCACAAAACTGCTGAGAAAATACCGAGATATCTTTGCCAAACACGAATATGATTTAGGTTTAACCAATGTAATTGAGCATGAAATACCGTTATTAGACGAAACTCCAATAAAAATAAAGCCATACAGAATCCCCTACGTTCATCAAGACGAAAGTGATAGACAGATTACAGCAAAGAAGGAATTTGGAATAATTCGAGATAGTGCGTCACCATTCTCCTCATCAATAGTGATAGTTAAGAAAAAAGATGGAGACTTACGATTTTGCGTAGATTATCGGAAGCTAAATCAAGTTACGAGGAAAGACACTTATCCAATTCCAGTACCCCAAGAAATGTTCGATCAAATGGGAGAGGCACGATATTTCACTGTTATTGATTTAAACAAAGGGTACAATCAATTTAGAGTAAAAGAGGAAGATAGAGGAAAGACGGCGTTCTCGGATGGCAAAGGACTGTATGAGTTCAATGTGTTACCATTTGGATTAACAGGAGCCCCAGCTACATTCCAACGAGGAATGAATTATGTGTTACGAGGAATTCGACATGCATTGGTATATATCGACGATATAATAATATTTTCAAATGATTTTGAAGAACATCTGAAAGATGTAGAAACTGTATTTAAACGGCTCAAAAGTGCAAAATTAAAAATCAAACCATCGAAATGTGAATGGGGCAAAGCAGAAGTGATTTATGTAGGACATATAATATCAAGGCGAGGGTTACAAACTAATCCAGATAACATCAAAAAAGTGGAAGAGTACCCAGTACCAAAAGATGCCGATGAGGTTAGACAATTTTTAGGTTTGGCGAGCTATTACAGAAAATTTATAAAAGATTTCTCTCATATCGCACAACCGTTGAATACGTTACTAAAGAAAAACAATAAATTTATTTGGGGGCAAATGCAACTAAACGCTTTCAATACATTGAAAGAGAAATTAGTGACAACTCCTATATTAAGATGTCCAGATTTCACAAAACCATTTATCTTGATGACGGATGCAAGCAACGTTGCATTGGGTGCGGTGTTGGGACAAAAATTTGAAGGTGAAAAGGACAACGTAATAGCATACGCAAGCCGATCACTGAGGCCTCACGAGAAAAACTACTCAACGATTGAAAAGGAAACGTTAGCGTTAGTGTATGGAATTACTACTTTTAGACAATATTTATTGGGCAGAAAATTTACTGTTTATACAGATCATAACCCATTACAGTGGTTAATGAAACACAGAGATTCAGCCAGTAAATTAATACGATGGTCGATTGCCCTCCAAGAATACGACTTTGAGATTAAATATCGGACAGGTAAAGCTAACGCGAATGCAGATGCAATGTCAAGAATCCCAGAAAATGATAGTGAAGGGACACCTGAAAAATTGGAAGGCACTATATTCGCTGCAATCAAAGCTGTTAATGATATGTCTGAACTTCAAAATGATCAGGAAAACGATAGTGAATTAAAACAATTTATGGAACAAGCAGTCAAAATAAGAAAAGAACAAGACTGGAAACGACTTACAGATGCAAACAGCAAATATGTAATTCATAATGGAATACTTAAATGTTGGAAAAATGGGGAAGCATTAATTATTATACCAGCCAAGCACAGAGATGCATTACTGATGCAGTATCATGATGGAGCGTTGGGAGGTCATTTGTCAACGCGCAAGACGCTATCAAGATTAAAATTGAAATACTTTTGGCCAACAATGGAACAAGACGTGAAAAATTGGTGTAACAGTTGCAAAGTATGCATCACCCGCAGAAATACTGGTAAAAAGATTAAAGTACCATTAAAACCGATGCCAGTACCTGCAGCACCGATGGAGATGACGGCAATGGATATTCTGGGACCATTACCGGAAACAACAAAAGGAAACAAATATATTGTTGTTTTTTGTGACTACTTTACCAAATGGCCAGAAGCATACGCTATTCCAAACCAAAAAGCCGACACGATTGCTAGAATATTTGTGGAAAACATAATATTTCGCTATGGCACTCCAAAGAAATTGTTAACTGATCAAGGAAAGAACTTTCAAAGCGAAATGTTCAAATCAATCACAGACCTATTTGGAATTTGGAAATTGAATACGTCACAATATCATCCACAAACTGATGGATTAGTGGAACATTTTAATGGGACACTGATAAATATGATCTCATCATATGTAAATCGAAAACAGAAAGATTGGGACGCCTTCATAAAGCCATGTCTATTTGCCTACAGAAATGCAGTAAATCAAAGTACAGGAGAGACCCCTTTTTATCTGATGTACTTAAGGAAAAATAATATGCCGATTGATCTCAAATTCCAACCACCAATTTCACAATATATGGAGATACCCGATTATAAAGCATTGATGCAAGAAAGAATGCAGTCAGTATAGACTAAAGCCGGTTTGACAATAAAACACAACCAGGAGAAATATAAAGAAACCTACGATAAAAAAGCACATGCGCATGGCATAAAGATTGGAGATCTAGTATATCTTAACAGACCGGAACCTCTCAAAGGTTTATCGCCTAAATTGCAAAGACCATTTAAAGGACCCTACAAAGTGTGCGACACCACCGAAACCAATCTGAAGTTATTACCATTCAGGAGTAAAAAGGCTAACCCGATGATTGTGCATGCAAACCGATGTAAACTAGTGCCAGAGGAAGATGAATCTAGATACCCCTTAAGATCCAAGCAGAATAAAGTAACGGGTCAAACAAAATTGAAACAGAAATTCACGAAAAATCCAACACCAGTCAGCTACATCAATAAGATATTATATGTAGCAATAATGCTGATGTTAGTAACAGTTGCGAGCGGCAAAAAGATTGACTTACCATATGCGGTAAACAAAATCCGAGGAATGGAGAAAATACATATATATTCCACTCTAACAAATATAGTATGGAGCTGTAAATGCGAGATCGCAGACCAAATAGAAATTATTGATTTACTAGACAATACGGCACCAGTGGTAGAACTGAATTATGATAAAGATGTATTTGCAGTACGAAAGTTAAAGCCAAATTTCAAATACCAATGGCTGTTGAGACAGAACATGTCAAAGTGGTACACGCAAATTCCGATAGAAGTGCACACAAAAGAGATGCGAAACTTGATCGAAATAGAACCAGAGATAAATGGAATCAATATATCTTGGAAGCCAGTGGACTTAGTGAAAGTGCGAATCACATTTCAAGGGTTAAATGTTGACACCCTTAACTCGCGAAAATCATTTATCCGCTACGAGAAATTGAAAATGAATCAAAATTATTCAGTTAATGCAAACTACTACGAGAACATATGCCTCGAAAATGGAACGGTAGTAAGAAACCAATGGTCACGATTTAAGAGTGAGACCCAGTCTATCTATCTCACAGACGAGTCAAATCGTATAACCCTGAGTGTTGGAAATGGACCGGTAACAATATATAGAAAATCAGGAAATGATGAAAGAGTTGTTATTATCTACAAACAAAAAACCCTGACTATATTAGATGCCGGTAATCATTTTTTTACACTTTACACTTCTGATTTAGAGACGGTATGGGAATTAACAGTTAAATATCAGCGATGGATAACCGAACCAGGAAGATGGCAAACAGTTTTCGTGGAAGTCAAGACAATCAATGAATCGAAACGAAAATCAGATACAACCACATCGCCTTTCCAATTACCGACCCAAGAGACGACAAAACATAACTCAAATAAACTAATGATGATAAATTCGGACTTGACAATCAACTATTGTGAATATCTCATTTACATTTTAATAACAGGTTTTCTCATCTTATCAATAACATTCATAATCATCACCATTTTGATATGTGTAAAAGAGAGACAACTAACTATCCTTCAACCACCATCATATTCATATTATGAGACAAGACTATAAATTGTGATCTGCATGAATAGTGTATAAAAATATATTACATTTATATTAACAATGTGCATGTTTTATAAGTACCATAGGATGAACTGTGTAATTTGTTTGAGATTCGAAGCGAGGTGTTGATGCTTTGCGAATAAAGAGTGATACAAAAAAAAATGACTATCATTTAATTTCAGAGAATGCAAGAAGCCTCGGAGATGTCATGCAAAGAGTGTAAAACAAGTACGCAAGAACTAAAGCAAAAGTTTCGTAGCATGCAGGGCAGAATAACAGATTTGGAGGAAGAAAACTTCCGTCTGAAAAGGCGGTTGGACCGTATGGAAATCTTATTGTTTCAACACGAAGCCGATTTCGCGATGTTTCGAATGAGAGTAGAAGAAATAGAGGAATCGGAAGATGATGGTGAGATAAATCAATTAGACTAAAAAAATAAATTATTTAAACGGACCCTGTTGGTGTTTTTTCGTCCTCGAGAAAAAACAATAATAGCTAAATAAAATATAAGCAAATTAACAAATAATCAAATAAATAAACAAATTGATATAAAGAAATAATTGGCAGTGATAGATAATAGTTAAATAAGAATAAGTAGATTACCAAGTAAATAATCAAATGAATAAACAAATTGGTATAAATAAATAATTAAAAAAGTGATAAATTAAATAAATGAATAATAGAAAAACGAGCAAATAGAATAACTCAAATAAATGTTGCAAATAATGAAATGACTACCTTAAATGAGCATTAGAAATAAATAATATTAAATGGCTGATTAGTAATTAATGAATTAGCATAACTATATAGCAATGGGTAACCCACTGGGGCGAGAGAACAAAATTATAAATAAGTAAGGAATAATTTCACATTAGTAGTAACAAAGACTAATCGCGAAGAGGGACACAATTACCCCACCCTTTCTAGCATAAATTAAAAACAAAGGTATGCTGAACATTTATTCAAAGTTTTATTCGTCATCAGAGTCCAACAGAACGGGACTTTGGATGCCACAGTCCCATTCCCTGCGTACGTTGCAAGGCGGGCGTCTTTCAAACCTACTGCCTGTATCCACACAGGCAAAGGTACGTTTCAATCCCTTTCGACGCGGTGGCAAAGGGACCCTGAAAAAGAAATTAAAAAACCTGTTAGTATGGCAGTCAAATAACCATTGCATAACATCGAGATGCTCAAACTTAGGTTCTGGGACAGCCTAAAATAGTAAGGGTTGAAAAGAAAAATGAAATAAATACTATGTAAAACTCCGTACCATGGCGCCCTCGACAAATAGTTAGTGCAGGGAAGTAATTGATTTTAAGAAATACGTAATAAATTAATAAGTATAAATACGGCTAAAATTGTCAGGAAAATACGAGTAGCTGTAATTAAAGGTTTGCTTTTAGTATAAATACAAAATCAAAAATCAAAAATATATGACCCAAAACATGAGTGTGGTATAGGTAGTTGCATAAACAAATTAATGAACTAAAATTAAAAAGTAAATAAGTTAATTTAATAAGCATAAATAAGTTAATTTAATAAGCAACACGAGCACTTGCAATCACCGGGGTTTGGCTACCCTGGACAGCGATTGCAAATGTTCGGTTGCTAGGAGGGAACGCATTACTAATAGTTGAGGACATCATGGTAAAAACAAAAGACAAGTAATCACTTACGTCCATAGTAATTGAGGGATGGCGTTACTAAAATTCAAAAAATATGAAAAAGAAAAAAAAATATAAAAAGCTTACTTGACGATTGGCAAGACAAAACTAACGAAAAGTGGTAAAGCAGACACTTATATAGAACGCTTATCAGTACAGGCTACGTTAACAAACCACAGGGTAATTAATTATAGAGCCTATCAGTATCGGCTACGTCAAAAACCGCAGGATAAGAAAAAATTCATTCGGAATATTAATGTTCATCGCAGATACCTTATCAGGCTGAGTAAACAAGTGATATCATGAGTCGGTCGGTGCGGGGGAGATTAACTTTTTACCATGCTGCGAGCGAAATAAACCAATAAGTTATTAATAACAAAAATTATTTTTAAATTATAATATTAATAATAATGGTAATAATGATGAAAGAAAAAATATAAATAAAAAGAATAAATAAATTACCTTGCGACTGGGAATAAATTAGACAAATATTTTGCACATAAAAATCGATCAAACCGTAAAGACACACACACAGACAGACACACAAGCATATCCCATCAACTGCTCAACTCTGTTATGAACCACAATTTTATCCATATTCTTGGTAAACCGTATTCATCTGGAACAATAACAACAACCACAGCTAATATCATCGCGCTACTAACAATATAGTATAAGAAATTTTCAATAAATTTTACTGTTGATTTCCACCAAAGGCGCCAGTCTAATCAATTAATGAATTCATAAACTCGCACACAAAAATTGTAAAAATGCAAATTGTAACAAAATATAATTTAATCAGATACTATTAAAAAATTCCTTTTTATTCTCACCACATAACCAAAATAGGAGCAATATACACTTTCAAAATGCAGGAATATCTTTTTAATATCCTGAAATAATAAACTAAATGTACTCTGTAATATCCTAAAATAATTAATTTCAATACTCTGAAACTACAATAACCTTACCAGACTGTCGTTAGTCTACTTGATTTATTAATTTTTAATAGACGTCCCGATAAAAAATTATTTACCTCAATTAATAGACGTCCAGATAAAAATTATTTCCCTCAATTAATAGACGTCCCGATAAAAATTATTTCCCTCAATTAATAGACGTCCCGATAATTGCGATAATTGGAGTAGGATTGTGATAAATAATAATAATAATAATAATAATAATAATAATAATAATAATAATAATAATAATAATAATAATATTGATAAAATAATAATATTGATAATAATGGTGATGATAGTGGTAATAACAGTAATAATTATAACAATATATAATGATAATAATAATAATAATAATAATAATAATAATAATAATAATAATAATAATAATAATAATAATAATATTGATAGTAGTAATAATAATAGTAGTAGTAGTAATTTTTCAAGTTTATTTCTCATTTAAATTGATATCTCTAACATTTCAGGGAACTGCAAATATTATTATTCTTTGGTAATTTTCAAATAATTTCCAATTATAATTTGCAAGCATTACACAAATGCCTAAATATTATTTTAAATGCTCAATTATATCCACTCAAATCCTCATGCTAATAAATAACAAGATTAATAACAATTTTATACAAATCATTGAATTGCTTTATAATTGCCGATATTTCATAACATCACATATAATTGTTACATAAAATGAATAAATAATAAACCTACTTCAATCTTAGAAATATAAATTAATAAACCAAAAAAAAAAAAAATCATTTGTTAAAATATAAAAAAAAAAAAATTTTCATTATTTTATTGAACCTTCGATTTGAGCTGGAATTCTGAGATTTGATCGACAGATTATAAATATATATCTCAAACCTGTGCTATAATTTTCATAATTTAATGTTGTCAGTGCATATCGATTTTTCCCCAACTTATCAATCATCGGTTTTAAGAATCAATGACTAAGAATAATTCGAATCTTTATACAATTAATACAAAAAAAAATTAATCTAACCATTTTGTGTTTCTTCTTCGACGTTTTGTAGCATACATGGTTTTTATAACCCAATCGTCAACCATAAATAAGTGTGAATGAAATTTAAGCCAAACTCTAATATAAAAAAAATATATATATTTTCGTTAAATTCGTTAAAATAATTCGTCTGCGAAAATCAAGTGATTGAATTTTCCTAGAAATTTCCTGCTTTTAAAAAGCTATATTTTCTCTCTTTCAGCCGTTGACAAATGGCCAATCAAATTGAAGAGAGTGTGTTATAAAATATCGTAGGAAATTATTTCAAATCAGATTCGTTTTCCCTAAAAACCTAGTTTACACACAATCAGCAATTATTTTAAGACTACAGTAGCATTGAATAAACTGTGACTAGTGTGTTTGTGTTTATCACTGTCAAGAAAATACAAGCAAAGAAGGAGTTCCGTTTGCATATTGATACTGCTTGCCAAATTCCAGTAGCGAATCGATAGAAAAATATCACTCAAAATCCATTTTTCATAATTATATGTAAAACATTTGGCATGTTATCCAAGGTAGAAATTATGAACTAGAGGCAACACACCCACGTCACTGGGAATCATTTGTACAGGGGATAAAAGAAATAATATATCTTCCCATTTGAAAGGCATGCAGTGAAACCACTGTGAAAAGCAAAATATGTCTCTCACTAGGTGTCTCAGAAATAATATACACCTAACCGCGAAAGTTAACATTGTCTATAATATACGTTGGTGTGCACACCACCTGAGGTGAGTCACCAATTATATGACAATGTTAACTTAATTTCATTTATTCTATTTTTCAAAAATCATTTTAAGGTAAGTTTTTGAATTGAAGTAATTTTTAGGACTTGAATTTTGATTTTATATAATTATGAGATCATTATTCAAGTTCTTAAATATTACTGTTAGTCATCATTTATAATTTATCATTTATAAATATATTAATAATTAAATTTCAGGTGTTTTTTTAGGAAATTTATGATATTTTATGCATTAATATGGAATTATTTCGCTAAAATGTAAGTTAAATATTTTTATATTTATAAATAAATAAAGTAATCACCATACACATTTATTTTTTTAATACATTTAGGGAAAAATCGGTGTACATGAACGAAATAGTTTTTTAAATTTTTATAATCTTAAATTTTTATAAGCATTTCTTCTAACGTTGCATAAAAATTGGCTTCGACAAAATCCAACAAATTATTTCCCTGTTCTTCTGAAATAATTTGTTTTCTGCCACTTCTTTTTCCTTTTGTAATTTCGGCATATTTCTTATATTTGTAAATTATTGAATTTTTGGGGATTCCGAGCAATCTTCCAAATTCTTTATAATTGTGCCCATTTTCAAATGCATTAATAAGCCGAATTTTGTCTATTTCTGTAATTCTTTGAAAATATTAATTTGTCTAAATCTAAAGTTAAATCTAAAGAAATTTTATATTCCAAATTATTTTATAATTAAATCTTACGATGTATCTTCTTTTTTTCCCTAAAGCTCAACGTAGAGCAGTCGGAATCTGATTCAAAAGTTTTTTTGTACATCATTTTTTAAATAATTTAAAAATATTTATATGTTAATTATATGTTAATCAATCTGAATTTCGCATGAAAAACACTTTACTTAATTTTGTATGTATTTTTCATTATGTGTGCTGTGCTTGTATGCTTAATTATTTTCTCTCACTTTTTAGATTCCTATAATAATGTTAAATTTCGCGGCATTAAATTTTTACACACAGGTAAGTTTGTGTGTTCCTATAATATATATTTATTGATTTTTTTTTAGATTATAGATAATGTTATATTTCGCGGTTAGGTGTAGTAAAGAAAATTTTTCTTCAATCGAACGATAATTATATGTATTTGTAACGAGAGGGAGAGAGAGAGAAAGCTGCATACATATTTTCCAATAATTAATCTCACAAATATTTTAACTGATAGTGTGTTCAAGGAAAATCTTAAAAAAAAAACTGCATACACCTAACCGCGAAAGTTAACATTGTCTATAATATAAGTTGGTGTGCACACCACCTGAGGTGAGTCACCAATTATATGACAATGTTAACTTAATTTCATTTATTCAATTTTCCAAAATTCGTTTAAAGGTAAGTTTTTTAATTAAAGTAATTTTTAGGACTTGAATTTTGATTTTATATAATTATGAGATCATCATTCAAGTTCTTAAATATTACTGTTAGTCAGCATTTATAATATTGATAATATATAACATTGATAATTAAATTTCAGGTGTTTTTTTCGGAATTTTATGGTATTTTATTTGGATTTATTTGGATTTATTTCGTAAAAATGTAAGTTAGATATTTTTATAATTATAAATAAGTAAAGTAATCACTAAACATTTATTTTTTAAAGACATTTAGTAAAGAATGGATAAAATATTTTTTAAGTTTTTGTAATCTTCTTTCGAATTTTGTCTATTTCTGTAATTCTATGAAAATATTAATTTGTTAAAATAATTTATTAAAATTTACGATTTGCGATTTTTTTCCTGCAAATTCAAAGATGCCGAAGGATCTTCTTCAATATCTGTAAATCTAAAGAAATTTTATATTCTAAATTATTTTATAATTAAATCTTACGATGTATTTACTTCTTTTTCCCTAAAGCTCAACGTAGAGCAGTCGGAATCTGATTCAAAAGTTTTTTTGTACATAATTTTTTAAATAATTTAAAAATATTTATATGTTAATTATATGTTAATCAATCTGAATTTCGCATGAAAAACACTTTACTTAATTTTGTATGTATTTTTCATTATGTGTGCTGTGCTTGTATGCTTAATTATTTTCTCTCACTTTTTAGATTCCTATAATAAATATGTTAAATTTCGCGGCATTAAATTTCTACACACAGGTAAGTTTGTGTGTTCCTATAATATATATTTATTGATTTTTTTTTTAGATTATAGATAATGTTATATTTCGCGGTTAGGTGTATATATTTTTCAATCACTTCAATAATATAGTAAGTAGAAGAAATTGCTGAAAGTGGGACACACACACACTGACACACACGTCGATTTGTAAAAAGGCATGCACAGAGATGCGGTTTAAAGGATAATACACATACACAATTGAAAATTCAGACCAGCTTGGTCGACTATTGTAATGTGTGTTTATATTTAAAATCGTTGCCAAAGTTAATGTACTATCGATTCTTACTGTGGTGTGTATAAGAACAGAGTCTAGAAATTTCATTATTTTTAGAGTGGCTGATTCGTTTATATTTTCTCTCCTTGCTTTAACATGAGCATTACGGTCCACACCAACTAGACTACAGAATGGATTGATCTATATACGTGATCAAGTCTGTCGAATATCGAAAAAATTTATACATCTCTGGCATTTTTAAAATTCTGGTGTTTATGGGAGCCCATATTTGATTACATGTTTACAACCATTGATTTATGATTAACTTTGTGATGATACGCTTTAACCGGCTTAGGATGACAACACTTGTCAGCCAGATAAGATATACAATATAACCAATTCTTTAGTATCCAAGAACGGTTTTAATTGCTATGATAATGATAAAAGAAAAATTCAATTATTATTAGATTTAAGTTTTAATTTCGATTTTAATTTAGTTATTATTAATTTTTGAGAAAAATTATGAAATTTTAATTTCGATCGTTATTAGCTAAATTTTGGTCACAGTTTTAAAGGAAAGCTAAATATTAAGCATGATTTTAACATCAAAAACATATTTCGAGGACGAAAAAATTTTTTAAGGGGGGAGATATGTTGAGGTCTGTAAATTAAAATTAAAAATGTAAATAAAATTTAGGATAATAATTCAAATGGAAAGTAAGCGAGGAAAAAAGGCAAATAAAAGCGGGATCGTGCACAGAATCAAAAGTAAAGGAAGGTGTGATGGAAACAGTATTAGAAAATGCAAAAAGCAATTACGAAAGGCGAGAATCCGGAAATCCGAGAAAAATCATCGAAATCGAATGGGAAAAACGGGACAGGTATAGATTAGCTAATGGTCAACAAGATGATGGTTAGGGATTTATCAGAAAAGGGTTAGGAAGGGTCGAAAAACATTCAAATGTATGAAAACAGAAAACGTTAATTAATTAATTAATTGGCTAATGGAAAACCCGAGCTAATGGGAAACCCGAGCCAATGGAGAACCCGAGAGATAAAGGAAACCCGAGCTGGGTAAACAAGAAGAAAGGCAAACAAAAGGAAGATTTGGGCCCATTAGCTTGACACAATGATTAATGGGAAAAGAGTAAGGAGAAGATAGCGCGCGTAGGAAGACCGGTAGGGCCATTAATTATCTGGAGTCGTTGGACCATTATGGGTGACAGCCGAAGCAAACACGTAGGAGAAAATGTCAAACGAAACATTGGTTCGGCAATAACCATTTGTCATCCTGATTTCGAGGAGTATATAAGCAAAGGGAAAATCAGAGAAAATCGGCATTCTGCCTCAGCTAGGGTTCGAAAAATTAGACTGTAGGAAAAGTGGTAAACGAATAAGGGAAGTAGGGAAAAGAAGAAATAGAATTAAGAATACGGAAAAGCGAAAAGGGATCAAACCAAGCAGAAACCGAGGAAAACGAGAGTCAACCGAACTAAAGGATCAAAAGGTGAATATTGTTTGTTTGCGAAGCATCAACGCCGAGCAGAGAATCGTATAAAACTTTGATTGGTAATTGTAGCGTGATAATAAATTGTGAACCTGTTGTTTCAATATACGTTGGGTCGTTCATTGTTTTAACTTAAAGAACACAGGAGTCAGAGAGAACCGACTTGAATTAATCCAAAACCCAACATAAAGATTGATGAGGATAGTAAATTGAAGGAAATAATAACGAATAGTGGAAACGTGTTTATGGCGGATAAATGGGATAAGAGTCACACGCATTTAGTAAAACATGAGATAATTACAAGAGGTGAACCGATAAACATTAAACCATATCGTCAACCATTGAAATTGGAAACAAAACTGAAGAAGCAATACAAAATTTGTACGAAAACGGGATTATACGGAAATGCAAATCCCCATGGAACACGCCGTTAATCTGCCTATGGAAAAAAGAGAAAAAAGATAATTGGCTATGCTTGGATTTCGGACAGCCTAACGCAGTAACATAGAGGCAGGCATTCCCAATGCCAAACATAGAAGAGATGTTAGATTTGTTAGGAGAGTCCATTTATTTTAGCTCAATCGATCTTGGTAATGCATATTACCAAGTGGAGTTAGACGAAGAATCGCAAGAGAAAACAGCATTCTCAACAAAGAAAGGGCAATACTGTTTCAATAAAATGCGTTCGGAATTGCTGCATCACCAGGTACGTTCCAGGAAATGATGACAAAGGTAATAGGAAAGATAAATGGAGCAATGGTGTATTTAGATGACATTTTCGAATAGTAAAGAAAAACATTATACAATACTCTGTGAATCAAACCGAATCAACTAGAATCAACCGAAATGTTCGAAATTATATTCGTGGATATATGTGGACCAATGCAAGAAACAAAAGGACGTAAGAAGTATATATTGGGTATAATAGATCAGTATAGTAAGTATCAAGTCTTGACAGCAATAACAAGGCAAGACCAAGAAACAATAAAGAAAACGATTTTAGAAAAATGGATTTTAAGATTTGGATGCCCAAAGGAGATGAGAGTTGATTGTGGGAAGGCGTTTGAATCAGGAATGATGAGAGAATTCACAAAGAAACTTGATATTAAGTTATGCATTTTCGAGTCCATACCATCACCGAACAAATAGATAGATAGAAAAGCAATTCAGGACAATACGAGAGCTGATAAATGCTACTTTACGAGACAGATGGAAGACAGATTGGGCAGAGATACTACCAGAAGTCCAATTTACATTAAATGCAACCAAACTAAAAACGACAGGAAAATGCCCGACAGAGATAGTTTTTGGAAAAAGATTAGCAGGGAGAAACAGTGCGGGTCCAAAGAAAAATACAGGTAAAGGAAGAACAAGAAGAACAAAGAAGGAGTAGATTCAACGTAGGAAAGAGGTGTTAGTAAAATTAAAAACACGCAACAAAAGCCAGGACAGATATGAGGGACCATATAAAGTGATCGAGAAAGTGCATGACAGACGATATATCTTAAGAAACGAGAATGATAAAAAGATTGAAAGAAACGCGGAAAAACTTAAAAAATTTCTTAAGGAGGGGGATATGAGGAAGTTGAAAGATTCTTAAAGATTAATTAGAAATTTTGTTAAATTTAAAATATATTTTTATTGAAAAATATTTTAAAAAGACCGGAATTTATCATTTTTAAAAAAAACATTCTTATCAAACAATATTTTAAAAGAAAAACTGAAATTTGTTTAAATAACAAAAATAAGTTTTTTGAGTGTATAATTTATTAAATAAAATTTATGGAATTATTTAGTGATTTGAAAACGGATATTAATGTTCTAACGGATGAGAATCCTAATACACTTAATGAAAATAATTAATTAACATTTATTATCTTTAAATAATGTATAAAATGATTTTCTATGTTGATTTAAATTTAAATTAGATTTTTACAAATATTTAAAAATGGCAATATTTATAATTTTTGACAATTTATATTTAATAAAAATTGTTTCATGCAATTTTATGTAAATAATTTCATTTATTCAATTTCATTATTATGTTTTCTAACGAACAGTTTCACATATTCAAGTTTTTCTATTAAATCAAGAAATTAAAATTAATTTTATTATAACTTTTAGATATAACAGTTGAGCTAAGGAATGTCAATTTCAATAAACGGGCTCAATGTGTCGTGAAAAAAGCCTTCCATCCGTATACTATTAACTTTCAGTTTAAAACTGTAAGGTATGTTTTAAATATATCAAACCAAGATTTTAGTAAAATGGATTTCTTTGAACGTGAATACGTTTACCCAAAATTGCGACTTGTTAAAAACCATCCGGAATATCTGGATATCCGTTTAAGTTATACGCCGGTCACAATTCAAATAATATGCAAGGTGGTAATGAATGGTAAAGGTTACTGGGATTTCAAAGATTTGTACAGTCTAAGTAAATTTTTTTGTTAGGAAATTTATGCCAAACTTTAAGTGAAACTGTTTTACGCTGTAGTGTAATAAGAAAAATCGTGATTTTTCAGATTTGTTTTTTCATATTTCACAGTTGGCTGAATGCAGTCTGAGTGAAATCGTTCTCCTACACAACGCCATCAGAATTGCTGCCCATAAGATTTAAAATATGTGAAACGTGATTCATCACTCAAAAATAATGAGCGCCTTTTTTCTGCTGTCCAACTCCTTCTCTCCTGACACCACTTCAAGCGACGACGACGAATTGTTTCTGTAATGATAGGCTTCCTTGCGCAGTATCTGCCATAAGAACCATGCGTGACGAATGGTGGACTGCCACCATATATATATATATATATATATATATAGAAAATTTTCAAATGAAACAAAATTTATTATGTAAATTATTTTTGTTTAAATGTGAGTTGTTAATTCTTTCAATTTGTCAATATTTTTTAAAAAATATTTTTGAAAATAAATGTAGTTTTATTGACAAGATGAAAACAAGATGAAAATTCTATTTTAATCACAAATTGAGAATATTAAAACAAATTTAATTATGCAATTACATTTCCGCGTGATTTTCGTCTTCGTTCTCAATAAAACTGGTTTCAAAATCATAAACTTGATTTTCACGTAAATGGCGAGTCACCTCAACTGGTGTGCCTAAATTTCAGAATTTAGTGTTTTATGTTTCTCATATTTGCGATATTTTAATATCACAACTAAATTACTTATACAGCAATCTCTCCTAGAACGCGCTCTCATAGAACATAATCTCGATAATACGCAGTTCGTAAAAAAAAGAATTACAGTAACGAAAAAATAAAAGAAAATCGAAAAAATATTTTTTTTCAGAAAGAATTGTGAAAAGTTCAAATCAGAAATATTGACAAAGCTATTACCACGTCACTGACTCGCTTTACTTAATTTTTAACTTTTTTTATATGGTTATACTTTTTTATATGGTTATTTATGCGATATATGCAATATAAAATACAGTATATAATGTCAATAAAACCATAAAATAAATAATTGTCCCATTCAATTGGAAGAATTTGTAATTCAACACTCAGAGTTGAAGCCGAGATTTTTATTGGTTATTTCCGATTTCTGAAACATGAAAGACGATGGAATTCATCTTTCGATTTTTATAGTAATTATTTATTTAATATTTATTTAAATATTATTTTATTTATATTTATTTACTTCTAGCTAATATATATTCTTAATATTTTATAATGCAAACTGTATTAAACAATCTTTTAGGCACTTCCAACTGACTTAAAACATTTTCCAGGTTCATTTAAGATATACATTGTCTCACCAATAACGCGGTGGGTCAGGAACGTAACCTCCTGTTATAGGAGAGATTGCTGTAATTTGTATCCATTTTTTATAAATGTGATTGGCTTATAACCAGTGCTTAAAATAAACTTCTTTTCATAAACATATTGTTTATAATGTTGAGAAAAATAGAAATAGGATAATAGTTTGTTTATCGTTATTCAATATCCAATCTCATGTTCATTCATACTTTTCAACCCATTTGTTAGTATCTTTTCTTCATATATATTAATATATTAATATATACTAGGGACTTTGCTCCTGTTCGCTTCGCTTCACCCACCCCGTTAGAACGTGGGGTTAATGTTAAAGCAAATATTCAGGGTATTCTTGGACAGGAGTAAGATTAAGTTTATTAATATGTTTACATAACTATGATAAAAGATAATAGCATAAACCGTTTCAAAGTAATATAGAACAATAAGTACAAAAGAATCAATATTTCATAAAAATAAATAAATAAAAGTAAAATTTGGATGGAGGGGACCCTTAGTTTTTTTATGTATAGAGAGTTTAGAGAAACTTTTTATTAAAGTCCAGATGACAAATTAATGGTGATTCTGAACAATCTATATTCTAGTTTATCAAAGATTTCATCACATGTCCTAGCAATACTTTAGTCTTTGCCACATATAAAAGGTCTATATATAATGGTCTAGCTACCTTGGAATAAATTTGAATAAATTTACGATAATAAATAAATAATCCTAAAAATTCCTGATATGTTTTACGTTTTTAATTACTTTTATTTTTGAATTAATAATACTTTGTCCTAATGTCCTTGTCATTAATTATGTGATTAAAAAGTTCCAATTTAGATGCTAAAAACTTTCAGGATTTACTTTGAGTCCTGATTTTCTAATTCGAAGAAAAGGTTTGTTAATTCTTTACCGGTGCTCTTCAATCTATTTTTAAAATATCAATATGTCATCCAATGTGGCGACATTAATATCCCCCTATTGATTACAATACAGAAACACAATTTTTATCGCTATCGGCCACTTTCTTCAAAATTTTATAAACACAATAATAACCAATTAATTTTGATGGTAGAGCGATATTCAAGTAAAGGTTTTGATTAACAGTAATCCATTGGATATTGGTATTTGCTTTGATGATATTTTTCATTCAAAGGTAAAATGAATTCGGAATCTGCATAAATGACAAATGGGAGTGTTTTTAATTTTGACCAATCTTTGAATCCCAATTTCTATTTTCGGGCAAAGTATATAATGTCGTACCCAAAACATTTTCTTGCACAATTCGATATTCTTTGAATGGTCTTTGATTGCAAAACCCATTTAAGAAATTTTCACACCACAGATAACAAATCTGAACCTTACACTCTTTACTAGAATCATGATTCATCAATTTTTGCAGATTAATCACTGAATGTATTGTTATTTTTACATTCTATCAATAATAAATAAATCGGATTTAATCCAGTTATTTTTATTTAATGAATTATATCTAAATATCGGAGTTTCATTACAATATTATCCAAATCCATCAAGTTGTAATTATTATAAGTCAACAAATTGATTGTCAAAATCGGATTTTTCTCAAATTTCGAGATATCACAGAGTCTCATTGACATATCATTAAAATCATGTATGTCATGTATGATTAATATTTCGTGAGTATCTCTTCATCGTTTTTGTTTTTTTCATATTTTAATAAGTCAAAACACTATGAAACATATATTACCATTGTTTTGTACTTTAATTATAATTAAAAAAGAATTGATTTTTTACTAATATCCTTTAGGTGTGCAAATATAATTATGTCTCGATAATATAGATATATTGGATACCTTTGTTATTTTGAAATTTACTTCTATTATTCGATTTAATTCTAACTGCTTTCTTATTCTATGCATTCAACAATCTTTTCCTTTAATATCTTTATAACATTTGTGTTTTTTTCAGAATATCCAGATTTATCAGTCAATAAATTGACTGGTAATACACTTTATATTTGTAGGAGTAATCCAGATGTTCTTTTCATACATTTTACTTGTAACTTTAACAATTTAGAAGTCCGAATGGGTAAAAGTACAATTCAAGCGAATCTGAATGCGCAACAGGAATATATTTATAAAAATTCAGTTGTGCGTAAAGACATCATTGGCTTTTATTTTATTTTTTTAAATTATTCAATTTTATGCCATTGTGTTGGAATTTTTAATTTTACTCCTTACTCCTTAAAAATTAAGTATCCATTTGACATGCCATTTAAAGGTTAGTTAATATAAATTTATATTTAAATGAAATAGATAGTTTTTTACATGAATTTCTTTGGTTTTTCCCTATATATATATATATATGTTTAATCATTGCTGTTACTCTTACAGCCCATGCAAAAAAATAAATATGACATTTTGAGAAATGTTGACAATTCATAAAAACCTTGAAAAGCTTTTGTAAATGAACCATTCCCAAAGCATTTCATATTAAATTCATTTCATAACATATTTAAAACTTTTGAAGATGTTTCTCCATATAATTTTATTTAACATCTGAAAGTTCAGTAATTTCTTGTTAATTTGGCTGATAAATTTGCAAATTCATATTAAAAAATCCAACTTATTTCGGTTAGATCATCATAATTAAAAGGAGTTCATTAAAGTTTGTGACAATAATTAAATATAATTCTTTGCACTCTGATATCTGGACTAGAGGCATCAAACTTTTATGAAACTCCGCTTATAGGTAATTTGATAAATAACGTATTTTGTAGATATTTGAGTTTGATAAATGATTACCATGATTATTCAGTGAATGATGCCAATAAATACGATAGCGTGGTTAATGATAGAATATGTATTATAAATGAAAATAATTCAATAATAAAATATGATAAAATATTGAAGTTAGCATTTCAAATAATAATTTCTAAGTTTTACTCAATTTTAGAGCAAAGATAAGTGTTATTAAACGATATTTATTAGAAAAGTGTCATTTATCAGAATTAAGACCGGGTAGTATAAAAGTTAAGTGTGAGAATGAATAATAGGTGCAATCAGTGGTGGATTAAGTTACTTGTGGGCCTTAGGATGTAAAATTAAAATGGGCCTTTTATTATTTTAAACCAATTTAAGTTGATAAATTGGCCAATATACTAATACCTTTGTAGAGATTTTTCATTTTAAGTGTTTCTTTAATAAATTATGATCTATATAATGAAAAATAATAACGATTGTAATTTAAAGTATTTTTAAATCACAATTACTCATTTTAATTATATCAGATCAGTTCAATATTTTGATTACGCTAGCAAAAATTTTAAAATTGCGTCACTAGTAAAATGTATAAAAACAATCATGTATAGACATGACTTGTAAAACATTTAAAAATTATTCCTAAAATACTAACCCAATTTAAAAATGTTAACCTATACGACCATGTATTTCTCACAAAGGTATAGCAGCGTCATTTCCATAATTGATGTGATATAATAATGATTTGTATTGAGAACTTTCATATATATAGTATGATATTCCTTAATCAGTGTTGATGAGCCTTGACAATTGCGAACATTCTTCTCGTGACATTGAGAACAAATAATTAAGTGACCACACGCTAAAAAGAAAACCGAAACTTGATTTTCTTTACAAATTGGACAAGTTAAATACCTTTTCTTAACATCGTTCAGTTTTTCCGTTAGCTTATTTTCAATCAAATCGGCTTTCGCTATCCATTCATAAATCAATCTACTATATCCCGGTTTCAACCTTAAATACATGCAACTCGAAAAGTATTCATTAAGTGAATCGTTGTTTACCCCTGTTTTGTCTAAATACATTAAATAACTAGATAACTTCAAAATGCATTTATCACAATTAAATAAATCAATCAAATATTCAATAGAGGAATGTTTGAAAATTTTTAAAATATTTATGATTTCCTTATCAGTGTAAGTATCATAATTATTTATAAAATCTTCAACTGTGTTGTTAAAAATTCAATTTCGGAATAGGTTGGACGTAATTTAACCTTTTCCTTATTTCTAGTAGGACTTCCTTGCTATAAATTACAATTATAGAACATTTTGACAAAATAATGACGTTACCAAATACGTTTTGTGATTTACACAATCATATTCAACAGTTTTAATTGTAGAAATATTCAGTAATAATTAACTCAATTACTTTTGTTTTTACATTTAAAACAATAGAGATAGCCAATCGAATTAGCATTTTCAAAATGTAATCGATGAGTCAATGTCTTTGTTTTAATAACCTTGATTAGTCATACTTTATAAAATAAGACTTTTGAAGAAAAAAATCATGAAAATATTGAAAAATATGAAAATGTTAAAAACACTAAAAATTTTGAAAATCGTGAAAATATTGCTTACCTTGGATTACAACATTCAGATACCCTGCATAAAACCCTTCGAAATAATAATAAAAATAATAATAATACATTGAAAATATTAATAAATAATAATAATAATAATAATAATAATAATAATAATAATAATAATAATAATAATAATAATAATACCTTGAAAATAATAATAAATAATAAATGTAGTACTTTGCAAATAATAATGAATATAATAATAATAATAATAATTTGAAAATAACGTTAAAATATCAATAATAATAATAATAATATTAATAAAAATGATAATACTTTGTAATAATAATAATAATAATAATAATAATAATATATTCATGCAATTTATGAAAAAGTTGAGAAAATTGAAAATTATGTATATTATGAAAATATTGAAAATCATGAAAATGTTCCAGAAAAGAAGCCTGAACTGTTCCGGAAAATTATGAAAACGTTGAAAATAATGAAAATAGTGTCAAAATGTGTTTTTAAAATATATTTAAGTTTTAAAATACCGCAACGTAATGTATTTATTTTTCTTAATTGGTTTTTTAATTGGTCAGAATTGGTCAGAATTTAATAATACTTTGTAATAATAATAATATACTATTTAAGACATGTTGAGTGTGAGCAGTACCCACAGGGGACAAAATATCTTGACGGATAAAATATGAATATATAATAATAAGTAATAATAATAATAATAATAATAATAAAATAATAATAATAATAAAATAATAATAATAATAATAATATTAATAAGAATATTAATAATATTAATAATAATAATAATAATATTGATAATAATTACACCTGTGTTAAACAAGGCATGATTAACAAAGGTATGTGCAATACATGCGTAATACATATCGAATGTGATATAGAATGTGTCTAATTATTGCCACTAATTATTGCTCCTTATTGACAATTTCTGTACAGGCACACACAGAAAACAGATTTTTCATAAATTTTTAAGAAATTTACATGTATTTTGATAAAATTTCCTATTTTTTACCCTTAATTATTGCAAACACACAATAATTCTCTACCCCATAACTTATGTGTGTAAATATTTTAGGTTTTTCACTAATATTTGCAATAATAATAATTTTGATAATAATAATAATATTATTATAAGAACTTTTATTTCTTTCAATTTCACCACCCTTTTGTCATCTGCATTTGTAAGTGCTATTTTAGTATTTTTTATCGTATAAATTTGATGATTTTTACTTTTTATTTTTGTTTGCAGTATTTGCCTAAGAAAAACCCAATCCTTATATTTAAGACCTTTATTCTCATATCTGAACTTTCCAATGACAGAATCAAGGTTCTTATTGTATAAGGAATGACAAGTATCATAATTAGAAGTATCTAATAAATTATCCCTAATCATCGCAGGTAAAAGAATGTTGAGAGAAAGATTTTTAATTTCCAAGAAGGAATCAGTGTCTCCAGCAACGATATTAATTTCACAATTGAATTCGTTAAGGTATTTTTGTAACTCTTCATACTGCAGCTGATACATTCTAAGTTTAGATAGATCAAGTACAGATTGTCCAATATAACTTGGTCTATCTAAACATATAGAATCAGGATTTAATAATGCACATATTAAATCATCATCGATTTTACTTGATTTTTAAAACGAAGGTTTTGAAGTATACTTGAGTATTTTTCTATCTGTTGTGCAAAGACGCAGATTCATCCTTCTCTTTAGATTTTCAGCAGTTTTACCGTACAAACTGTTATTTAATAATTTATAGTAATTTTTTTCTAAGGTATTTTTACTTTTAGATCTTAATTCAGTATTATTGTCAATGTATTTTTTAAATAAAGGTGATTGCTTAAACCTTACAGCCCTAATTACGTGTGTAACTTTAACACCAAGAGCCAAGGGTAATTTTAATAATCTCCAATGAATCACATAATTTGACTTTGATAGATGTGTAATAATAATTTTTCAACCTTTGACCCAACATGTTTCATTTTTCAGCAGCAACAAGGAAATTAGACGAATTACAAGATCAACTTCAAGAGTGTATACATAAGACAAAGATTCAAGATTTAAATTCAAACATTCATCCAATATTAAATCAAACTCATCAAGAACCCAACTAAATTCGCCACAAGGTTGTTGGTTCGCCATAAAGTTCGCCACAATTCAACCACAACTGATGGTTGATTTAAAGCGCAACATAATATTTTTTTGTGAATTTCTAATATTAAAATAATATAAACATTACAAGCGTTGTGATACCCAGTGCAAATTCCAATAGTAGACTAGTTTCGAGTTTTTGGCTCTTATCAGTAGTATGCAGAAGATGCGAAGATTTCTCTTCGCGCCAGGTAAGTAAACAATATTGGTAATTCAACTCTATTGCAAATATTTTGTCAAAAAACATCGATATCTTTACTGATTCATAGGCAATTGTTTTATAAATACAATAATAATAATAAATTAATAATAATAATAATAATAATAATAATAATAATAATAATAATAATAATAATAATAATTATTATTATTATTATTATTATTTTTATAAATAATCTTGCAGATAAGCAAATATTGATAATTTTAAAAAATAGTAACTAGTAAAAATGTTTTTCAAAAATAAATTACGTTAATTAAAATCGCCATTCGTACATCTTTTTCACTATATATTTAGATAGCATCACTATCATCATCAGGTTACCTATATTCACGACGGATGAATAACTATACTATATTGATAATATATAAACAAATTATAAAATCTATAAATTTTTTAAATTTTTAAATTATAAATAACAATTTTAAACAATGATTTTTAAAAATAATTTTCAACAATCAATAATTTTAAATTTAAAATTATTTGAAAATATTATTTTAATTATTTGTTTTAATTATTTAACATAACTATTATTAATATGCATCAACATACAAAAACTTAATTCAAAACATTCAACACACACGTATTCACTGCATTCTGCACATTGCTTTTAGGATTAATAGTTGATTTCTTTTGCATTACATGATTGGATTGCATAAGAACATTAAATTCACATGTGAAACTGAGAAGGATTCATCCATAACATTTCTTGACTTGTTAATTAAACGTAAAGATGAACAATATGAGACAGAAATTTATAGAAAACCAAAAGTTACCGGCCTCTATACTACCCCAGAGAGTTTTTGTGAATTTAAATATAAAAGAAATATGGTGAAAAGATTGGTTTATCGATTATGGTGCTTATCTTCCACTTTTAAAAATTCAGTAAAATAAATTAGTTGAATTACTGCCGAGCGAAATAAGCTTTTAAAAATAATAAATTAAAGATGAATCAGATAACCTATTTCTGATTTTTGTCATAAATATTCCTGCTGTTGAGAATACTCGCTTGTTCGCTGTCGACGTTGGTTTTATTGTTAGTAATGCATTATATAAAAATAATAATTTTTAAGGTCGTTCTCCAGTGGATTGGAAAAAACTTAAAATCATTTACATTTCTTTTTTTTATTGGATAAATATTTCGATAGTTCTTAAGTTCCTTGTCCAATTCTTCTTCTATCGTCAATGTGATACTTTCAATTTGATCATCTTCATTTGTATCATCTTCAATTACTTCAATATTTATATTATTGTTCCCAGGTAGAAGACATTTTAATAAATTTTCGCCATATTTTATATAAATATTTTTGGAGCAGCACTTAAAATACATTTCATTTGCAACATAATCAGGCTTTTGCAAAAAATGTATTAAGCCAATGAACTGCTTATTTCTTCGTTCTTCAATTTTAGATTTCAGTGCGACATACATTTCGGATGATAATGTTGTATTCATTTTGGACATTTTTTCTAGTAGAAAGTTAATAACAATTTCTGATATCAATAAATTGGTATTTCGACGACTTAAAGCTTCTACTGCCACCTTTATAGGTTCGAGTACTTCAAAAATAGTTCTTCATATGTTAATATTTGATTCATTCTAAATATGAACCATCCACAAATCAACCATAGCTTTTTTAATACAGTTTTGTAACTTTAAAAATCTTTCTATCATGGGAATCAAAGAATTCCATCTTGTTTTTATATGTAAGCACAGCATAAGTTCAACACCAAATTCATTTTTATATACTTTTGCAAGTCAGCGTTTTTTTGGGCTTTTTCTAAACAACTTTATAATTTTGCGAGTGTCCATAAGAGCATCATAAAAGCTTGGTTTCAAACTACTTTCAGGATTATCATTTTCGTAGTCATTTTCTTCAACATTTTGTTCTTTTTCGTTGGAATAATCAGAGTCTTCGTTAGTTATAGATAGATCTTTTTTCTGTTATAATACTTCTATTACAGCTAGATGTATTGCATGTTTTATGCAAAGTTCATTGTCTACTGGACTTTCACGTCTAAACCTTTTCATGACACTAGCTCCATCAGTTGTTGTTGCTACAATTTCGCTTTTGAAATCAATTCCAAATTCACCCAAACGACTTTCAACTATTTTTCGAATTTCGAAGGAGCCACATTTTTCTGAAATGTACACAAGTCCTAGATTAAATATATCGTTGTCAGCATGAGCGATGATATTGACGATGATATCGTCCATTCATTCATTGTTAGACTAAAGCGAGCATCCACTTCTTTCAAACATTTTATTTTTCTCATAGTAAAATTTTAATATTAATTTCATAGTGTCAGATTGATTCTTTGATAATATTATTCCTTTTTGCTTAATATATTCTCGAATGGAATCACTACCCGCAATCCTTTTTATGGAAAAACCATCTTTAGCAGCTAACCGGGCAACAATTTCAAGGAGTGATTGTTTTTTCATGAAATTTGATATCGATGGTTGGCATATTGTAATTCTTTTGGGACTATTTAAACATTCCGTATTTTTGGGTTCTTCTATTGATTTTTTTATCTACTTAAATATCATGAACTCTTTCTAGATGTCTTGCTAATCCAGTTGTATTTGACTTTTTGCATGAAATTTGTCTTGGACAGTATTTGCATTGAGCTAAATCTTTTTGTGCTAGTTTTTTGTAATGTTTCCATACTTCCGAATGATTTCTTTCCATTATGGGCTAAAATAATGATCGAATAAAAAATAACAATAAAATGATATACCTATTTTATAATACCTATTTTATAAGAAATATCCAAAGCAAATATTATTATAATTAACTTAAAAATGAATTAAAAATGTTAATATCAAATTTGCAGTTCACAATTTTAAAAATAAATTGATAACTCATTTTGCAACATGTTAAAAACTATATCGAGTATCTAAATATGTAGAAAGAAACTGATCGTATTTAGTAATATAACGAACAACTAAATTGGTTTTATAACATGTGTTGGGTTATCGAGTTGGTGATAATTTTAAATGTTACTCTGACTCCAAGCGTGTCTTTATACGATTCACAAATAACACTTGACAACAGAAATCTTTATTGATAATCACAAATAAACTTTCACTTGACACTGACAATAAATTCAACACTCTGCTTGGTGACTATACAATGCTTATTACAACACTTGGTAAGGAATAGCACTTATGTATAACACCGGATTAAAAAATCCCAAATTACTGATTGCTTTATCACTGGGATTTTGAGATGGTTTTTTTGTTTGACTCTCTTCACAACTTTATTCAAATAATCAAATAACTTCTTTTCGTTTTATTTTTCAACTAATTCTTTTCTTCAACTCTTCTCCAATAATTATTCTCCACAATTATTTCCTTTACAATTATTTTGACAATCGTTTGTCCAACAACGTTTTGTCCAACGTTATCTAATTTTCCCCAATAATTTTATCTATCAAATCGTCTCTTAATCGTCTCTCAAATTGTCTCAATTTTGCGTCACTTTTGTCTCTAATTTTATTCTCCTTTCATGTCTACCAGTTTTTTCTTATATAGTTCGCTTCTCTTGTGACACTCCAGATAATCAAGTGTTTTCCCATTTTCCTTCTCCTGCTTTCCCCGACTGTCCCATTTTTATCTCTGACAGCTGTCAAGTTATTTTCCCTTTTTTTTGTTTGACTACCTTCTACCATCAATTCTGTTATCACTGGCAAGCTGTCGTGATAAGGATATTGTTGTTTTTCTTTTTCCCCGATTTCAAAATTCCTTTTCCTTTTTGTACTAATTAATAAGTACTGACCTTGAATTTTATTTTCCTGTTTGATTCCTTTTATTTCCTTTATCTTTCTCATTTTTAATTTCTTTTTACTTCCGCTTTCTTTTCTGAGTTCCAATAGATCGTCCCGTTTGTCATGGCGATCTTCCCCCAGGTAAATTTATTTATTTCTTTATAAATTGTTATTTAGGTATCCTCAACACATGTAAGCATGCTAGCTAGACGTTTATGTGTCATGTATTCTGCCGACAGATATGTGAAATATATGTAACATGACACTGACCAAGCGTGTCAATTGAGACAGCCCATTGTTTTCGCACGTATCTTCAATGAGACACGCCCGTTGCCAAAGGGTTCATATTTTATGCACATCCATAACACATTAACATATCCGTTGGAAAACAACGAGAAAGGTTTACGATAAAAAATAAATTTAAATTTACGAAGGCGAATGATGTCGGGTTTGAAATTGGGTAAAAATATTTTATCTAATTTCCAGATTGCGTAGTTTTTGAAGGACTGACCAAAAATAAAAATAAAAAAATCTTGCAACATTTGCAAAAAAATCGACAAATAAAGTTTAAAATATATTACCTTCATTTTTAAGTCTCAAATCCCGGGAATTCTTTGATGAAAGTCCCGAGACTCGAGACAGCAAAAAAACTCCGAAAGTCCCGGGACGTCTCGACGCAGAATCCCTAGTGATATGTGAAGCATTATCGATAAGAACTTTTAATCCTAAAAGCAATGTGCAGAATGCAGTGAATACGTGTGTGTTGAATGTTTTTAATTAAGTTTTTGTATGTTGATATATATTAATAATAGATTTGTTAAATAATTAAAAAAAATAATTAAATTAATATTTTTAAATAATTTTAAAAGTTTAAAATAAGTGATTTTTGAAAATTATTTTTAAAAATAATTGTTTAAAATTGTTATTTATAATTTAAAAATTTAAAAAATTTACAGATTTCATAATTTATTTATATATTATCAATATAGTATAGTTATTCATCCATCGTGAATGTATGTAACCTGATGATGATAGTGATGCTATTGAAATATATAGTGAAAAAGATGTACGAATGGCGATTTTTATTAATAAAATCTTTACCTTGTTTATGTAAGTAAAGATTAATTAAATATATTAAATAAATATTAATAAAAATTTAATGTAATAAAATAAATAGTAATCTAAATTTCTAAAATAATTCCTCCTAAATTTTTAATATTTTAGACTTAGCTCAGTTAGAACTCATTCCTACTAATTTTCAATATAACACATTAAATACGGGAGTGGTTCCATTTTTAAAGACATACGACGTTAATTGGAGGTGCAATTTTACTGGCGGCTTCATCCAAATCAACGAATCTTACAACAAAATAGGATTTACAAATGAAGTTGAATACTATTTAACAAATTTTAAAGTATTTGAACAAAAATTTTATGTAACAAATCTATTCCTTTCCCGTGACATCCATTGTCAGTGTTATGTTTATGTAATTAATGAGAAATACAAACTTGAAAAAACCGTTGAATTTATTGTTCCGAAACTTGGTTATTTTTTGTATTTTTTTGTTTAAATTTACTTAAATATTATAAAGGGAATCTTTTCCATTCTATGACAATTAATCTCTCAAAATACAGATTATATTCAAATAACTCTATTGAGCAAAGAGCTCAAATTAATTATGTGAATATTTTACAGTTTTCCAACTTTGAAATATTATCGAAAGAATTGAAAATTTCCCTTAATTTTAAAAGTCCGATTTTGAATATATTTTATCTGGCATCAGTAAATAATTTTACGACTTCTTGTTCGAAATTGTTATGGAAAATAGTGTGGAGCGATACAAAGAAAATTATTTCTCAAGGATCATGGCCGTTGATGCTTCTTGGTACTTTGATTGATAATGTTGACTTAATTTATTATTTGCTTTTTATTTGTAGATCTTGATAAGAATTATACAATAAATTCTTCATTTTCTTATTTAAATGTTTATGATCTGAATAACTCTCCATTCAGTTGTAAATTAATGAATCGAAAGATATCAAATTTTTATATAAATGCTTTTACAGTGTATCCTAATTATTATATAAATGATTTTTATATCAGAAATAGATCGTTGTTGGTTTTAAATAAAGTCTTTAAAAAGGAAATTAAATTGGAATGTTTTGTTTTATTTTATACACCGAACGTTACAAAAGAGTGTTCTATTTACAACTTTGGATTTTCTTGGAAAAGGCTCATATTAAAATGTATTCATTTTGTTTTATTGTTAATATCATTATAATATTTCATTTTATTCAAACAATTTTAGATTCATTTTCAGACCATTTTATTATTTCCCTGAACGACGTAAGTAAAATTGCATATGCACAAAAGGTTATGTCAACTACATCTTCCGGCAACCGGTACAACTAACACTCTTTCGTGCCAAAACTTCGCTACTGCGGAGACGACTGACGCGAACATTCGATTGCACCGTTCATATTAGCACGACACACGAAAGTCCGTGAATATAGAATCTCTTTTGTGTCTGTTCAGTCAGTGCTACATCGATGATAGTCTAGTCTTGTTTGATAATCCGTGTTCCGTGTTGATTGATGATAATTGGTAAGTTATATTGACAGTTACTTGTGAAATTGAATATGTTTTAAGTGAAAAACGCGTCAGAAATAAATGAAAAGTAAAAGTAGAATTATCCAAAAAGAATCAGATTTTTACGACAATAAATGAAATTTAAGGATTCATATGTGCTAATGATATAACTGAAAATGAAATATTAATTGATAAAAAAATAATTAAAATTGTGTAGCCTACTCAAGTGATGCATGAATGTGATGAATCTTTGGAAAAAGAGAGGAACATGGTTTTGAAAGGATGAAGAATATCCCAAGAAGGGATTACAGTTTTCGAAAAGGCGATCAGATAACTTCATTAATAAGATAAATCTGATCCTCTTGACACATTATTTCTTTGAAATTAATCTGATATTTCTTTTCAAAAATATAACATGTTTAAAAGACAATCGAAAATTACGAACTATGATATAAAGTAAATAAAAACTTTATTTATTGAAATTTTCTCTGTTTTTGTGTTTATTTCCACAAGAAAAGTAATACTTTGTTACCTAAACTTTCAAATGTGAATTAACGAAGATCCCTAAAATATATTCTCATCAATTATTCCTTCCTCAGATGTTTAGCTTTCTATTATCAAGATGAACTATTGATAATATCCTCCTGAATGAAAATTTATCGCAAATATGTTGACAAGGTTGTGATTGACCAAATATTCTTGTAAAAGTAGATGAAATGAAATACTCAATTTAAAATTATACGTCATCGTAGACGATTCCCAATACCTCAAATATTGCTTGTTATAATAATTGATAAATCCTACAACTCTGGTATATAATATTATGTGGTGGTCAAGATAGATCTTCTGAACCTTTGCTACTTTCATTCTATAATTATAATTGAGTATTTTATTAGTATATCCAATAAGGAAAATAAGTCATTGTCACAAAGAATTATATCTAGAAAAGAAATATTAAATTTTTGTTTTAATTCAATATGATGCTTAGTATTTTGATGGAAACATAACATTTGGTAGTGATTCTTTTGGCTTTTCTCATTTTTAGAAACTTTAATTAAACTCTTTGTATCGAAAATAAAAAATATCATAAAAATAATCTAATAATTAAAACATTTAAATTTTAGAAAGATATTTCTCTATTCACAATCAAATATACAAATTAGACATAAATAAACATAGAAATACGCAATAAAAACACGTTAATAATAAAAATAAATTATAATAAATAAAATTTCTGTTTGAAACCTTATGTAGAAACAATCATTATTTATGCACTGAATTAATGAATTTTTAAAACCATTTTTCTCGGTCATATAATGGGAAGGAACAAATTCCTAAATGTTATAATTTTGTTTCTATTGTCATTCACATTGAGATTTAAAACATTTTAATTAGTTTTGTAATTAATTTGGTAATTAACTAATTTTTAAATTATTTATTATTAGTTCAAAATATAATATTTCTTTAAATCCAAATATTAGACTATAGGGTTATACAAGTATTAGCAAATGGTATGGAAATCGCTGATAACCCTATACCCATATATGCGGAAATGGCAGGTGGGGTTGATATAAAAATTACAGAAATTTATTGGAATTCCAAGGTTACTTTCACACTTCGGAGTTTAGAAAATTTCTCAATTCCGTCTTTTCTATTTCAAATTAAACCTCATTCTATTATACCAGGATTCTATCAAATATTTTACAGAACTAAATTTGGAAAACCGCATTTTCCAATACAAAATATTTTAAATTATAAATACGATGGTAAATATTTTTTTTAATTTTTAGCATTATTTATTATTATTATTATTATTATTATTATTATTATTATTATTATTATTATTATTATTATTATTATTATTATTAATATTATTATTATTAATACACAATTAGTTATAAAAAAAGTATATAACAAAGAGATAAATTGAAATAGTAGTTCTATTTTTATTGCTAAATAAATTACAATAAATTCATACTTCATCATTACTTCAGTATCTTCTCTAGTATGACGATCTGGTTGCAACTTTACAAACGATGCTGCTCTCTAATTTATTAAAAGTTTTCAAATAGATGTTTTGTCATAAAATGTTAAATATTTTTATATTAAGGAAATTATTTTATTTGTAGCAATATCATTTGGTGAAAGATTTTGGATACAAAAAATATTATTTTAAACTACACCTAACTATTCTTCAAGAGGAAATTATTATGTCGTATGTATACACATGCATAAATAATAAAATATCGTATTTTTGACATTCAGATATACTGATTCGAGTGAATACAGGAAAGAAAATGCATTGGAACTTTAATTTCAATCAAATCATTTACAAAAAGCTGTATTCCAATAACAGGATCTAGATCACTTGTCATCAAATGTTTTTCGATTAACCTTTTTTCATAAACATATTATGATAATCTGTTAAGAACTGGAACTTCAGGAATTTTGTTGGAAACAGAACAATATGATGACATTTTAGGGAAAATTAGAATTTCCGACTCCCAAATCTGGATAGACGATCTAGTTGCAGCACATAGCTAATATATAACTAATATAGAAGATAAATTTGGATAAATCCCACAACACTAAAGTTCCGTGCCATGATCAGACAATGCAAATTGACCATCATATGACATAACAAAATCATTTTCAAAGTCATCTCAAATAATCATGGATTTATCCCTTGATGCAGAAATAAGACTGTTTCGATAGATGTTGGTTACAATCTTTGATTTAGAAGCAGCCATAATCATAGGACTATTGATTTTCATTTTTTCTAGTTTCCATGAAATAAACGCCAAAGTACCCTGATAGTCATATAATGCATAGCAACCTCCTTTAGCATATGTTTCGATCATGTGTAATCTGAATCTTTCATAAGGAGTACCTAATTCCCCAGTTTCTAATTAAATAATTCTATCCTTCTGTTTGTTCAGTCCAAAGATTGCATATTGAAATCTGTGTAGTAATTCAATGTAATTAAGATATGAAGGATCACATTTAACACCTGAAGCCATTTTAACCAGGAATTTTATATTTTCTAGAAAACCCTCTTTTAAACAAAACCACCAACTCGAAAAACTCAATATATAAAAAATATATAAAAAATATATAAAAAATCAATCCATTTACATTAAAACTCAAAACCACATTTTCATTCCTTGCGTCTGTGTACGCACACCAATATGAGAATAATTCAAACATCCATGCGCGCACACAGACGCGATAGTAACTACAAAAAATAGCCACACAGCCAGTCAGAGGTAGAAGTCATTCCCCCCTCTGACTGGTCGAAACATATACAATACAAACATATACAAAAAAAAATACTCATACAAATTTAACATGCATAAATTTTTTACAATTTCCTATAGCTCACAACTAAAATAATCTTTGAAATTTTTCTCTTGACAATATTTGACATTTATTTTTTCCGAACGATATACGTTTATAAGCTATTGAACGAAAATATCCTTTTCAAGAATCTCTTTATTTTGTTTTATTAATTCAACTACCTTTTGCATATATTTTTCTCATCAATCTATTTATACTTCATGACGTTTTTTGACCAAATAAAAAATTAGAAAAAGTAAGGACCCACTAACTCATACACTCTTCTGCTTGGGAGTATTTTCCCTAAAAATCCTAGTATTTTTATGTAGGTCAAGACAAATGTTATGATTTTTTCGATTTTCAAGGTGTTTACACGAAATTTCTCATAGTTTCTATGTAGGTCAATCAACAATAAAAGTAGGGGTCCAAAGTAAGTCAAAAACACACATTATATAGTTTTAAAAAATAGTCTGACAGTATTTCAAATAAAAAAAAATATATATATATCAGGATAGAAAAACTCTGTGTGCATATATATGTAATGGACAATAAATAAGGGATAGTTCAACAACTTTTAAGAATCGATAATTTTTATAAAAAATTATGTAGATCAAATTGACTTTAAGAGTAGGGGCCTAAATCCAAGATGATTATTTATAGTTCCTGATACAGTAATTTACCAATCAATAGCTTATTTTGAAGGGTTTTTCTCAGGGTAACCGAATGTCTATTGTAAGTATCAAAGATATTGCAAGGGTCATTTTGAAGGGTTTGATAGACAGTCAACTCAGAATTTGTATAACCGCGTGCGCAGATATATTCTTAACCAACATGTATTTATTTAACAAATGTCTATGTGCAAGATTTTATTTATAAAAAAGAACTATTAACATAATTTGAATTGAAAACATTATTAATAGTTTTATAATCAGTTTCAATATTTGAAATATATGGGCAAGGAAAAATGTTGAAATAAAACAATTTTTATATCTTTTCAAGAACAAAATGAAACCATATGTATTTTTCCAGTGCTTTTCGATTCTTTGGATATTGTAAATAGGCCGCAATGTTTGAAATCTCTTTCAGTAGGACTGTCAAAAAATGGAAAATTCATTACTTGCATTAAATTAAATTTGAAAAATCAATAATATATCAAATGAAAATCTTCAATATTTCATAAAAACATTGTGAAATAATTTGAAGTAATTTCAAAATCGTCAGCCCATACAGCCGAAATTAGATACATCAAACTCTGCAAATAAATCATCAATATTTAAATTTCCATTATTTATTTTGAATTATTTTATAGTTTAAATAAATTTATAAATATGATTTTTGTTTTTTATTATCAGTCATGTGTAATACGAGAGCATGATTAACAAAGAGATTACAATGCGAACACTTTTTACTGATTACTGAAAGGTTGAATAGATTAATCTTTCAAACCTTTATTATAAAAATGTCACAAACTAAATTTAACATAATTTTATTGTATGGATTGGTGAAAAAACTATATAAATAATGAGGTTATCAATAACTTATTATATATCGCACAGTTGATAGTTGAAAACACATCTCTGGAATATTCTAACATGTTGAATTTGGAGACAGTGGATCAAAAGAAGAATTATTTCAAAGGAATATTTGACAAATTGTTTGATAATAAAATTAAATAGATTCTTATAATCGTAGGTAAAGCAAATTAGGAAGAAATCTGACTCGGACTATCGATACTATTTTCAATAATCTGTAGAGATATATTATTTTATTTTAAATTATTATTATTATTTAAATAATTGAATCAAAAATTACTCAATGAGTAAATGCGAACGGTGGATGGTATTGCCGCTTTGCCGCCAATTCCAAGGAAGGCAAAATCTGCATACGAAATATCTAAAGCAATTAATAATTTTTTTGAAGATGAACATCCAGACAACTGAGAAACCGATTGAGGTATATNTATATATATTGTACACTTAGGTTATAAAATATGGATATATGTTTTGACTAAAATTATAAATAGTTATAATCATTTATCACATCGATGTCTAACTATATATTGCTTGATAAAATAGTATAGAAATTCACTTTACTAGATTTTTTCTAATATTCATGTTGGATTTTAATACCCATGCCATTTGACATAGTTTTGTTTATCCTTACATATCTTATTATTTTTCAATAATTTTTGAATTCTAAATACATTTTGGGGAGGAATGCCTTGTAATTCTTGCTCATAAAATTTAGTACTAACGTTATTTTATTATAGTCTTTGATGACATACATAACCGGATACTGTTTCACATTGACCGTTGAAATTACGAAGAATTCATCACTTCAATTTGTATCGAAATAAAGGTTTTTGAAAGCCATGATTTACCTAAACCATTAGGTGAGATATCCTACGAACAGGTGTTATTAATCTACATGATAACAATGTCAATTCTTCTAGAATGTGAAACGTCAAATCCAGAACTCTTATAAAGCTGATCCTTTCAACCCTTTATTTTACTTCCTAGGACAAATGTTTAAAACAACTTTATAACGTTTGGATAATATTTAGAAATAAAAATATTTTAAAATTTCAATTTCGAATTCTTGCGCAAAATTCTTTAATTCTACGTAATTTGTATTCAATAAATGATAAAAACAGTATATTATATCTATGGAAATTTGTAAATGAGTAACATAAAATAATGTTTCCGCTTTGGCTAACGCTAACTGCACGTTTATAATTAAATTTAAGCCAAGTTAAGATTTGAGGAATTTTTTCTGGAAGATAAACTGCAATTCATTATTTGCGTCCCAACATATTATTGGTACCATCTGAACAAATTTCAACTACCGTAGATACTCAAGTAAACTGTGAGGTTTTTCTTACAGAAAATTGGAGTAAAACTCGTGGGTCGCATTATATTTGAGACACTGTAGATATAAAATTGTAACAAAGTATATCAGTCGAATAAGTTGATACAAAAAATGGAAATGTATAATTTCTATCAAGGAAGATTCCGCGGTACATTGACATTCGTAAACAAACATCATGTATTAACTGATGAATAATATGCAGTTAGGCATTAAGTCTAAAGTTATTATGTGAAAGTTTAAATTGGGAATTCGATTATCTTGACTGAGTCTAATCAAAAGGAAAAACAATTATCTTCACAAAGCGTCAGTCTATATTTTGTTCTATTGAAGCAAATCGTGAAGATCCGAAATCCTTGATGAGTGCGAGCAAAGTAGAGATAATCAATCTGCGATGCAATTGGTTGGAAAATAGTCGGTGCTACTGCTTGCACGGACAGTCCATTGCCAACACGTCCCTTGAGTCATTTCCATGGGTGTTGAAGGTACTGGCATAGATTCATAGGCGTGTGCGGTTTCTTTCTGGTATTTTTCTGGTGATACAGATCTTACATGTCTGACACCATATTTTAACGTCTTATTTCATTGTTGGCCAGAAATATTTTTATTTTAACTTTGACAATATTTTTCTGGAAGATGGTACTGCAACATAAGCTCTTCACCATATTTCTTATGGATCATGATTACAATGTTTTTTACGTCCAAATACTTGACCAATCCTTCTTCAAGTACGAATTTATCTTTGTTTTTCTCCCAATATTTCGAAAATTTGCTTCCAATGCTTGTAAGATAGATATGTTTTCGTCGTCCGACCTTTGTGCTTCTATTGGCGTCTATTGGCTTCGCTAGTCAAAGTGAAAATAGTTCCATCTAGTCTCTTTCTTTTACATCTTCTTCCTCTTCTTCCTGGTTCATTCATGACAATGCGTATGCCTTTATATTGAAATTCCCGTTTCGCAAGTTGATCTCAATATCGTATGGCTGCAAAATCAATACCCATCAGACCAGTTTTAGGGGTTTTGTTAACTATTGTAAGGGTCTATGATCAGTATAAACAATGATCTTTCGACCCCACGTCCATGAGCATTAAATTCATGTTTATTATTATATTCATATTTTTAAATACTAAATGTGGTACATAAACTGACTAGCTATTATGCACGTGTTATGATTATTAAAATTACATAGGATGAAAGATAATCGAATTACTAATAAGTAATAATAGACATATATAATTAATATTAAAGAAAATAAATAAAATAAAAATAAAATAAAAATAAAATAAAAATAAATAATTGATAAATAGTAATTCATATTAATAAAAATAAAAGATTAAATAGAAATAATTAAAAATTAATAAAAATGAAATTAATAATTAAATACAGTGGATTTTAGTAAATAAATAAATAAAAGAAAATAAAGAATAAATGAATTATTCAATATTAATGAAATTAGAATAATATCATAAAGCAATAATTACAAATAATTTAAAATCTAGGTTTATTTTATCATCTGAACGAAGGTAAATATTTAATAGTTACTATTATTTAGAAAGTTGTAATAAGGGGTACCAAAAAGTGCGCCGCCTGAAACCGTGTTATCTACTTATTCACCATATTAATAATATATTATTTTAAACGTATATACGGTTAGAGCTATTTTCGTGAATAAACTTTACAAATGAGGAACTTTATGATATTTTTGTGATTTATAAAGGATCAAAGGTAAAAAATACGATAAATGATTTTACTGATGATCTGTTATGTTTGATTTCAATTTTAAAATATGTTCTATAATTGTAGTTAAGTATTATTTTGATAGAATTATTTTGTTTATGTTTTCAAAGTTAGTAAAATAAAACTCCAGTTAAATCCGTCATGGGTGAGAAAAGGATATGAAGTTACTTGCACTTCTAATTCGCTGGACAGACTTTTCATATTCTATTGGATCTGTAAAGGACGAAATGGAATGTGGATAGAACTTTTACCTAATCATAGTGATTATGATAGAAATGTATTTGCTCGCAACACAAATTTCCTTGAAAATATTATTCTCAAAAGCTCTCATACAATTAAATTTGATTATAGTTTGAAGGACAATTTGTACTTTTGCAATTGTGTAATAGAAAATTATCAACCCAACAAAAGTTTTTCAAAGTCATTTATTTTTAGGATCTCAAGTTTGTTTTACTGATTGTTTATATTTACTGATTGATTATATTTTTATAAAGATTATTTTTCGTTTAATATGTAATCCGGAAAGGATTTACCAAATTTATTACTAGCAATAATAGGCAAACGTCACTTATCAAAACCATACTCCCAATCGTAATCATAAGAAGAATTTTAACACATTTTCGATTATGATGATATTCTGTTAATAACAGGAGATGGGATAGTCCAAATATCGAATGTAGAAGTTAAGAAATTAAGAAAAAGTTAAGGAAATTAAAACGCACCGTTGGAGAGGAGGTTGTGAGATACTATTAATAGATTTTTTACATCAGTTCATTTAATAAATACAATAAATTATCCAATAATTATTATTTATTATAATTAAATTTTACAAATTATTTGGCAAATTACGACATTAAATAAACAAAAAAAAATATGAATTTTAAAAATCCCCTTCATAATTTCCTTGCTACCCAACTGGATAATAAGCAAGGGATAATAAATTATTATAATAAATGGTTCAGTATTTCTTAATTTCGTGATAATAAGTGGAGGAAGTAAGCGACTTGATAATAAGCGAATTACACTGTATTGTAAATAAAAGTTGTTTAAATTAATATGTATCATTTTAATTACTCATTTGTTTATAAATCAAATTTTTTTTAGGTTTTGACTATAATTACTATATTAAATGCTTGCATGGAATAGTTCGTTTTTATATGATATTTTTACATTTACTATGGCTTTTTACATTCCATTTCATTTTTGTAATACTTTCATTGATTCAAAAACTTCTATATATCAGATATATATTTCGGCGGCATTATATATATATCATTGGACGACTAAATAAAATTACATTTTTTATGGTTGGTTAATAATAGATTAAATTTTTGATAAATTGTTAAATATTTTAGAATATCAGCTATGAAAGCTATTTTTTCATTGGGGATTTACATCGTTTAAAAGCAATAATTATTAGATCATTAGTATGAAGATTTAATTTTTCTTTTATTATAATTTTTATAATATTATGATTAAATACACATAATTATGTAATCAACATTTATATAAATAAAATCTAAACTATTTCAGAAAACCTTATTTTCTAACTGTAGTTTTATTGACAAGATTAAAACACATATTTTTTAAATTCTATTTTTATAAAAAATTGAGTATATTAAAAAAAATTTAATTACACAATTACACTTACATATTCAATGTTTTTCAATTAGTCAATTACGAATAATTTAAATAATTTTATCTTTATTATGTAACGTTTGTTCAGTAATTATCATAAAATCGTGCTTAACAATAATTGTTATCTTCGTCATTGAAAGATTCTCATTTCAAACATTTTTTTCGTCATTTTACTAGAGGTCAGCGATTGGCATTCTGGCCCTCCGAAGCATTGTACGGATCTATGAATGAATAATTACAGCTGCTTTTTATTACAAAGTCCAGCAATATTTTTTATATGTAATGTAATTCATCTATCTAACATAAAATTTTACAAAATTTTCGAAGATACATTGAATTTTTTATCTTTTCAACGGGTTGTTTTTTTTAATATAAATAGCACTATTTTCGTTTATCGATTTTTGTAACAATTCCAAAACTGAACTGGACAGGAATTAAATGAAATTTGAATTTAATTTTAAAAATGAAATTGCTTTCCTAAAAGAAATTACATAAAATTTTGTTGGTCAGTGTTATTAAATATTTAATTTTTTGTATCGTTTTATGTAATTTATTAAATTAGAATTGGTTTGTTATTTGAATAGTGAATAGTTTGTTTTAATATTCAAATACTCGGTTATATATATTATATTATACCTATAGAAAAAAAACAAAAAAAATCGAAATAATTAACAATTCATTATTATTAATCCTCATTATGAAATAAATACTGCATGTATGTTGTCTATGTTGTATATGTTGTTTACTTTACTTTGTATTATGTAGTGTATGATCATAGATTTTGATTCGATTTGGTGCGGTGTTCTGGCTGTATTTTTGAATCATTCAAAAAACTTTCATATTCCGGTTTTACTTTAACAATGCGGTAATTGATAGATGTTGGCGTCTACATCAAATATGATCAAACATGATACTTAAAATATTTTTAAAACATTAATTTATATAAAATGCCATAGAAAACGGAAATCTGTTGAATTGTGAAGCTAAACAAATTAAACTTTTTTGAGAATATCATTTTGTCTTTTTGGAAATGATTGTTTCATTTTGTCAATGGCTTTTTAAATTTAAAATGTTAAAATTACTCAAAATATCATAAGTACAAGCAAATGCTGCTAGTAAAAATGAATTTTTCCGTTTTGTCTGGATATAAACAGTAAAGGGGAAATTTATTTTTCGAGGAAGGAAATTATTTTTATATATATTCGAAATCTAAATGAATAAAAATAAAATTCTATTAAGATATATTAATTGCCAAAACCAGTATGGCCTTTAAAATGATTAATATTAAATTGTTTTTGAAATACGTTCAATGTTATATTAATTTTATACCAATAGGTTTTCTTATCCTGGACAAAAAATTTATTTCTCTTTTTTAAAACATTTATCCTTTTTTAATTTTATAATAATAGGAAATGCAAAGCAAACAATCACCATCCAGTTTATATCAATCGCTCAAAAGTAAAAGAAGATTGAAATCAAAGGTAAATAAATGTTTTATAATTTAATTTAGATATCTAAATTTAGATATCTATTCTCATTAAAATTAATTAATTCAAAACTTAAATAAAATTTTTATAATTTTGTTTATTTTTAGCTTTTTGTCAAAGATTTTAGATATGCAAATTTTAACAATTTTAATATTTTCATTTATTTGTTTTTATATATAATATTTACGAAGTAGTAATAGGTTTCATTATATAACTCAACAAAATTTTCAGATTTGTATCCAATTAGTATTTCATTTTTACAATGAGGTAATATTTTTATACTATTAAATCTCAATAGTAATAAATTTATTATATTTGTTTTAATAATTTAATAGTAAACAAAAATTAAAATTTCAAGATTAAATTTTATTGAAAAGATTTATTATTCGTATTAATCGTATTATTTTTTGTATTTTATTCAACAAAATTTTTCAAATCATGCCAAGATTTTCCAAACTACTCTTTCAACCAATTTAACAAAAGAGCACTTTGTCTTTGGAGACTCGTGAATACAACATTTTTGAAGAAAAAAACGATTATTGTATAACTGCAATGTGAAATGGAGCTCCCGGTGATTATGTAATGGTATTTATCATATTATAATTACTTGTCCGATGATTATGTAATACTGACAAGGGGCTTGGGGTTAACAGCTCACAATAACTGCTGTACTGAACAAACAAATAAAATTAAAAAATAATGGTTATCTAAAGAGACTTTTAAGAATTATTTAAAAACCTATGATAAATTTAGTTTTGATAGATTCCAAATTAATATTTTATTATTAATTTAGAATGCAACATTAATGCAAAACATACTGATTTTGGTGATTATTTTAACTGGTTATAATATTTAATTTTTAAAAAAAAATATCATTTAGATGAAATCTGAACTACCATTTTTACAGAAATTTAGTCCTTGTACAATGGTATTATATTTTATATAACATTTCTATTAAACGACAATTTATTTCACAGAAAATTTGTCGAAGTACAGAGGTTATATATTTTATATTAAATTTATGTCGAACTACAAATTATTTCACGATGGCTTTCTTTATCTAACATTAGAAATCCGTAAAAACTGGTTTTATTTTTATTATTTAACCCTTTGACTGTCTGTGCACTAAATATGATGCACAAACATTTAAATTGATACGCTTGCGCATAATTAATAGTGCATAATTTGTCTTATTTTCTTTAACAAAATTTTGTTTAAGACTAATGAAAAATAAATTGATTAAAAATTGCGTGTGATGCATAGGGCGTCTGACTAGTGAAAAAATTTAAATATTGATTTGTGCATCACCTAGGGTTCACGTAATTTGAACAAAATTATTACCGTAGACGTACGGTGCAGAAAAGAATTTACTATGTGGACAGACAAAAGGTTAATAATTATAATAAAATGTTTATATTTGTTGATTTTGTATTTTTTATGTGAAACAAATTTATAAATTTGTGAAAATTACAGTTAAAATGGATTCTTTCTGATATTCGAGATAATTTTCGTTTTAAGCATAATTTTTAAATTTTTCTTCAGAAGAAATAAGAGATGGATAGTCACGGAATCATGGTTTATTTAAAGATTCTTGAACAAAAAAATAATTTATTTAAAAAAATGGCGTTTATTTAACGTTGTAGTGAAGTCAATTCAATCTTAAATTAATACCAAATAAATTGACTGTTGAATATTTTCAAAATTGTTGAGTAAATTATTTTCAATAGCGTATATAATAAGAAATACTGTATTTATCAACCTAACATTTCAGAAGGCGTAAATGGCAAATTTTAAATTTAAAAGAAATTCGAAGACACTTAAGAAGAATTCATTTGACAGTTATAATTATTTCTTGCTAGAAGGTATAGATAAGAATAGAAGAAGAAATTCTATAATGAACTTATTAAAAATTAATTCATTTCTTTATTTATTAGATATTAATTTTTTTATCAAATGCAGAATTTTGGCACTTTAAAAAATGCAGTACCGACAATTATTATTAAATTTTATTAATATAAAATATTAATGACTGGTAAGAAAAGAAATAACGATAAATGAAATTGTAAATAACACCAGTTTAATTGTATAAAAGAAAAAATTGATTTGATAATAATTTGTTTATTATCTGTTTAAAAAAAATCTCAAATAATTCTTTCATAATTAAAAAAAATAAAATACAGAACTTTATATTGGTTATAATATCACATTCATATATTATACAAATAAAAAATCAAATGTTTGATTTTGTTAAGATATATTCATTTATTTATTTAGACAATGCAGTCAGTACAGAAATTTTCTGAAGAAAGTATAAATATTTCACATGTAAATTTTATTATTTAACATTTTTATATTTTAAACTCTCACATAGGGGTGGCCAATGTACAGGTAATATGTACAGGCTTATACCTTTTTTTTACTTTTTATATCTCAAACGAAAGTTGGTCTAATAAGTAGTGTCAAATTTCAAAGGAGCAAGTAATCGATAATGAGCGAAAAGGTGTATTACAAAGGTTGTTACAACTTTAAAAAGGTAAATGATGGAGCAGAATGGATAGAATTTGGCATGTGGCTCATTAACAATACAATGAAAGGCTGAAGAAAATGCAATTATTATTTTCAAAAATTTGGCTAAAATTAGGAGTCCTTTTGAATCACCGAGGATCGATTTGTAAACTTTCGTTCTTTCGATATTCTTGAATGTAGGCTTTTTTATATCTATAAAAAGCAAGTGGATTTTAGGCGTATTTCTTGTACCGTTAAACCTGTCCTTATATATGGACTCAAATTAGAGAGACTGCAGTTTTGCTTTTCAAAAGTTAAATCAGATGGATATTTTGAAGACTTGTACGTTCATACTGTAAAATAATGGATAAAGAAGAGCTCCGTAAAAGTTGCAATTATATAGGTATGCTATTTGACGAAAGAACTTCAATAACATTCAAACTTAAAACTGTTATGAATTGCGGTCGAATTTCGAATACTGGGCAATCACTAGTTTGCAATAATGTATATGTTTCATAATTTATTAAGAATGCTATTCACTGTTGTTGCCGTATGTTAGTTTTACGACTTTATTTCTATAATATAATGTGTTCTGTATTTCATAGTATATGAAGAGTGGTTATATTTTGATGACATATGTTTAATTTGGAATATTTTTCACAGCAATTATCCCTTTCTATAGCTATAAAGCCCTTTTATCTCGACTTACAAAAACATTTGAGTTGTCATTTTTTAGGAGGGCGGGCTAATGGTCCAAATGTGGCATGGTCTAAATAGGACATCTATCTACAAATTATATTAGCTGAAGAAGAAAATTTCTATAAGATGTATCATATCAACAATGTAAAACTTCGTCTTGAGGGTCGGTTACCAGCGCACTTACTGTGTTTTCAAGAAGCCCTAGATAATCCAGATTCTACATCAAAAAAATTACTTTGTATTTTCAATTTTGTATATGTATATGCTATCAATGAACTTCATTTACTTAACTGAATTTGCTATGTATACACCATATTTTCAGGCTAAAACACTTTTAAAATTTATAAACTATTTTCAGAAAGAGGATGTAATAAATATTAACTAAATGAAAAAATATTTTTTTATGTTTTTATTATTTAATATTAATTTATGTTTCCCAATTATTGAAAATTTTTGATTTTGTGATTATTTCAATTGGTTATAAATCATTAATTTTTTTTAAAATTCAATTTAGATAAAATCTGACCTAAGATTTACAAAGAGATGTACTCAAACTATACAGGTAATATATTTTATATAAAAGTTAAATTACATTAAAAAATAAAATATTTCTCGAAGAATTTTTATATAACAATAGAAATCAATAAAAATTAGTCCTAATTAAATCGAAAATAAAATGTTTATAATTGTTGATTTTATAATATTTTTTATTTTGAAGGAATTGAAAAATTAAAAAAATTATATTAATATATTTTTTAAGCGTCATAAAAAAGTGCTTTTAAATATTTCAAAATGTATCAATAAATATTGGATAAGGTAAATAATTAATTTTTTCATTCCAATTTGAGAAGGAGCATGAGAACCATTTTCAGAAAACAAAACTATGAAAGTAATTTTAATTTTGGATTTTAATGAAAAGTAAAATTATCATGTATGTTGCCTCTGTGTTGAAATCCTTACTGAATGAATTAATTATTTTTATTGATAAATACTATTGTGATTAAGTCATAAAACGTATTCGAAATCTGGATTTTAAATGGATCCAATTAATACCAAAAGTTCTGTGGCTAATATGTCGACCACGATAGCAAATTTTATGAATCCTCCAGAAACATAATATACTGAAGTTGCTCCAATGAATAAAAGTATACGTTATGCTGATGCTGTAAAGAATATATATATAATTTTACCAATATATAAATTTGAAAACCAATCAGACAAAGAAAGAAGATTTTATTGAAGAAACAAAGACTAAATTCCAAGAAGTAGAGTTTATAATTCTAAAGAATATCAAACTTGAACTCATCAGCATCAAGTTTTTGGCGTTGGGCATGTCAGGAAAAAGGTCATAAAAGTTAAGAATTCCCCAATATTCGCTGTACATATTGCTGGAGAGCAGGTCAATTAGAACACCAGTGCCTTTATCTGTTTCCAAAAATACTTCAAAAATTCCAGAAAATGGTTGCTGCATTCGACAACGAGAACCAAGATGCCGAATCAGAGTAGCCAAATGGGAATGCCCCAAAGCACGAGGTGACAAAAACAATAAATTAAAAGTAATTAATGGTATGAGTAAGGATTGTATAATTGCATATGATTGTGATATTTTGAATGAGGATAATTGTGATTGTTTTGATATTATCTAAAGATTAAAGTATTGGGAGCGCAATGAGGGAGTAAACAAAAGAAACTAATGTGGACATATGACTGTGAAAGTTAACGTATACACCTGTTTTAAAGTTATATTATTTAAATTATTATTGTATGTTGCCTGGATGTTGAAATCCTTACTTGTGTATTAATTATTTTTAAAGAAACTTCTCAAACAAATTATGATTTGATTTGTTTAAATATTATTGTGGTTATATAATATAACGTTGATCCAATTAATACCAGAAGTTCCGTAGTTGACATAAGGAAAATTAAGACCAAAATAAGAATATTAATTTTGGATAAATTTGTTGAGGATACCTATATAATAATTAATAAAGAAATAAATAAAATTACCTGGGGGAAGATCGCCATGACAAACGGGACGATCTATAGAGACTCAGAAAAGAAAACGGAAGTAAAAAGAAATTAAAAATGAGAAAGAGAAAGGAAATAAAAGTTATCAAACAAGAAAATAAAAATCAAGGTCAGTACTAATTAATTAGTACAAAAAGGAAAAGGAATTTTGAAATCAGGGAAAAAGGAAAACAACAATATCCTTATCTCGACAGCTTGCGAGTGATAACAGAATTGCTGGGAAAAGGCGGTTAAAATAAAAAGGGAAAAAAGCAAAATATCTCGACATCTGTCAGAGATCAGGCTGACATAGCGGGGAACGCAAAAAAATGGAAATGGGAAAACGAAAGCTGTCGCCAGTGCCATAAATAAAATAACTATATAAGGGAAAACTGGTGAACATGAAATTAGAACAAAAAGGGGAACAAAAAGAGACGACAAATTTAGAAGGAAAATTAGAGACGATTTGAGATACGATTTGAGAAATAAAATTATTGGAGAAAATTAGACGTTGGACGAAACGTTGTTGGACAAACGATTGTCAAAATAATTGTAAAGGAAATAATTGTGGAAAATAATTATTGGAGAAAAGTTGAAGAGAAAAATTAGTTGAATAATAAAACGAAAAGAAGTTATTGATTATTTGAATAAAGTTTGAAAGAAAGTCAAAGAAAACAACCAGCTCAGAATCCCAGTTTAGAAACCAATCAATAATTTGTGATCCTTTAATCCGGTGTTATACGAAAGTGCTATTCCTCACCGAATGTTGCAATAAGCACTGTATAGTCACCCAGCAGAGTGTTGAATTTATTGTCAATGTCAAGTGAAAGTTTATTTGTGATTATCAATAAAGATTTCTGTTGTCAAGTGTTATTTGTGAATTAAATAAAGACACGCTTGGAGTCAAAGTAACATTAAATTTTATCACCAACTCAATAACCCAACAAATTGTCAAAATAAATCTTGAAGACTCTTTTTTATGAATCTTGTATGAAACTACTGTAATATATCGATTACTCAAATTAAACAAACTTAAATGATAACAGGAAAATGAATTTTATTAAAAATAAGTAATATACTATTTTCTCAAAATAACATTTTTTTATTTAAAATAATTTTCATAATTGAAAAATAAAATAGTAAATATATACAGTTCCTGTGTAATAAACAAATTTCTTATTAATAAAAAATTAATATTTATTTAGACACTAAAATCATCGCAAAGCCTATCTGAAGAAAAAAAAATGTCCATGGAGGTATAATATATTAATTTACACTTTCTTGTATTTTTTAATGTTTTATTCATGGACAACTTGCAATATACAAATTCCTAATAAATTCTATTTTCATATCTTAACAACAAAATTCGTTTTTCTAATAAAAATAAAAAAGTAATAAAATTTTTCATTAATCTTTCATATTTAATTTCCTAAAATAAAAAATAAAATTAGTTTCTCATCTAAACATAATCATTTTTGCTTTTTTTTGAAGAATGTTCTAAAGATATGTACCGGAATACCTCGAATAGTACGGTTAATCGGTTCTGAAATTTAGCCGTACTATTTGAAACCGGACTATTCGAGGTATTCTGGCACTAATAAATTTACGGCTTAGTACCCCTATTAAGAAATTTAAAAATCGTGATTATAATCTAGTAAACAAAAAGTATTTTGTTATGTATTTTTATTTTTCTGATATTCAAGTACATTTAAATGTATATTTATTGAAATTTATTAGCCGGCAATACCAATTCATTGCAACTAAATCAAAAAAAAGAATTTATTTCATTTTAAAAATATTAAAAATAGCTGATGAAAAACAAGTAAATAAAATTAAATAAACACAACAATTTAATTTAAAAACGATCAACAAAAGCAATTCACTTAAATTCTAATATTTAGATTCATTTAACTACAAACCAGAAATTAAACGTAAAAAAACAAATTATTAAACACCTGCCGTATGATTTTATAATAACGAATAAATTCTAAAAGATTAATTAAAAAAAACTTTTTTAAATTTCGAAAATTTTATTTAATCATTTTAAAAACAATCATATTTTGAAAATTTCAAAACCGTACTATAGAGAAACCGTACTGATCGAAACCGTACTATGCGAGGTATTCCTGTACATGTTTCTTCAATACCTGTAAGTGAATTTTACAACCACCAAATGTAGCATATAGTCTATATGCAGGTCCGACTCTTCCTTGGGCCGAAAATGGCATTTGTCAAGGGCGCTTAATATTCGAAAAAAAATTGTTACAAAAAAGTTAATTGTATTGTAATTTAAGGATTTTTATTTTTTACTTTCTAAAAGCTTTTCTTAATATTAATTTCATTACAAAATCAATGTATGTATTCATTGTCATTTGATGATATAGGTATCTCGTATTTCGTTGAAACTATATAAATAGGAAAATCACACGAGAGAATCACGTTAGAATTTTTATTAGCTATTAAACGATTTACTCGGAAAAAACGGAATTCTAAAATCCTAATATATAAAAAGTTATATCTGTATCAGATATTTGTGAAGTGAATTTGTGAATACTGTAAAAATATATAGGGTGGAAGTTTGGGAGATAGGAGAACTAGAGAGATTGGATGGAATGTGAATCTGCCTAGCAAGCAGTAAAAGGTTAACGCCCTTTCCATTCGAATAACACCTATAGATGAACTTGGATGTGGTGCTACACACTAAGTATATAATTGTATGGAACCAGTAGGGGGCTTGTGAGAACGTAAAGGGTGCACTTATGCCTTGTCCGTCGCCTAAATACGTGGATATCTTCCAAAAGTATAAGCTATAATGGTGCACTTGTGATTACTCTAATCTACAACAGAAGTGCCTCCCAAGAACTGAATGCTTCTTACAAGTACATTTAATTAAAGACAATGACTCATTCAAGGTCAATTTTTATTTTCAAGGTCATTACTCAAGGTCATATGAATCATTCAATGTCAAATTCAAATAATTAAATCTTTGTGATTTCCCGCTTGTTGATTTCATTGAACGTAGGCTTACTTTATAGGTCTTTCAAAGGGCTATTACATTATTTACATTTATCCCATGTACTGGAAGGTTGAATATAATAACAATACATTATTCGAAGCAAACGGTTTAAAGTATCACTTAATTGATATAAATAGTAATAGTAATAATAATAATAATAATAATAATAATAATAATAATAATAATAATAATAATAATAATAATAATAATAATAATAATAATAATAATATACCATTGCGACTTGTTGAGTGTGAGAAGTACCCTTTCAACCAATACCCATAGAGGGACAAAATATCTTCTCGGATAATGACCTTTAAAAAGAGTCATTGTTCAATGAAATCTATGAGCAGGAAGTCTCAAAAAATAATTTTTTTTAAATTTGACCTTCAATGATTCATATAACTTTGAATGAATTATCCAATGACCTTGAATAAGTCATGGTCTTTGTTTGAATGACCTTGAAAATAAAATTTTTACTTGATTGATTCATCCAATGACCTTGCATGAGTCATGGTCTTTGTTTCAATGACCTTGAAAATAAAAATTTGACATTGAAAAAATCATTGTCTTTGTTTTAATGTATTATAAAATTTTTTATATATACAGTAAATATACACAGTTCCTGTGTAATAAACAAATTTCCTTATTAATAAAAAATTAATATTTATTTAGACCATAAAATCATTGCAAAGCCTATCTGAAGAAAAGAAAATTTCCATAGAGGTATTATATATTAATTTACATTTTCTTGTATTTTTTAATGTTTTATTCATGGACAACTAGCAACATATAAATTCATAATGCATTCTATTTTCATATGTTAATAACTAAATTCGTTTTTCTAATAAAATTAAATTAGTAATAAAATTATTTTCTCATCTAAACATAATCATTTTTGCCGTTTTATGAAGAATGTTATAAAGATATGTACATGTTTGTTTCAATACATGTAAGTGAAATTTACAACCACCAAATTCAGCATATAGTCTATATGCAGGTCAGACTCTTTCTTGAGGCGAAAATGGCTTTTGTCCAGGGCGCCTAATATTCGAAAAAAATTGTTACAAAAAAAGTTAATTGTATTTTAAGGATTTTCATTTTTTTTTCTAAAAGCTTTTTTAATATTAATTTCATTACAAAATATCTAGTCAGATAAAGACCTTTAAAAAGAGTCATCGTTCAATGAAATCCATAAGCAGGAAGTCTCAAAAATTTAATTTTTTAAATTTGATCTCGAAGCACTCATGACCTTTAGCAATGACCTTGAATGATTCATATAACCTTTAATGAGTCATCCACTGACATTGAATGACCCATGCGACCTTGAATGAATCATCCAATGACCTTGAAAATAAAAGTTGACCTTGAATTAGTCATTGTCTTTGTTTAAATGCATTTTTAAATTTAAAGGATTTTCATTTTTTTTTCTAAAAGCTTTTTTAATATTAATTTCATTACAAAATATCTAGTCAGATAAAGACCTTTAAAAAGAGTCATCGTTCAATGAAATCCATAAGCAGGAAGTCTCAAAAATTTAATTTTTTAAATTTGATCTTGAAGCACTCATGACCTTTAGCAATGACCTTGAATGATTCATATAACCTTTAATGAGTCATCCACTGACATTGAATGACCCATGCGACCTTGAATGAATCATCCAATGACCTTGAAAATAAAAGTTGACCTTGAATTAGTCATTGTCTTTGTTTAAATGCATTTTTAAATTTTTTTGGGAGGGGGTAGGGGTATGTTGGTTTAGTGGTTTTCAAACATTTCCTTGTTATTTTTAATATATTAATTATTTATGTTATTATTCTGAATTTCTGCATTGTTAATTCATGAAATTGTTGTAGTATTTTATAAAAATTTATAGTTGTATGGTATTACGGATTTTAGAATAATTTGTTCTGTTATAATGTAACTTTGATTTCATTTTTTGTTTTAATTTTTTCTTAGGTAAATCCGTTAGGAAAGAATGAAAGTATTCAATTTATTCAAGTAAAATCAATTATTATTATTACTATATATTTTAATTTTATTTTAATTCTCTATATTTTATACGAGGTTGTAAAATTATTGATAATATAGATTCCCACTTACAGGATTTTACGCTATGTAATGTGTTTTTTAAATAATATATAAACATGAGAAAAAAAGTTTATTCAAACTCCAAATTTGTTTAAATGAATTTTAAAAATCGCCCAAGATTAAATTAATTGGATCGAATGCCATACAAATTCTAAATGAGCTACTTGTTTATGAAATCGATTAACTCTACAAAACTAAAAGTAAAGAAAATTAATGAAATAATATTCATTCTTTAAAATTTCAATTCAATAATCATTGGATACCATTCCGCGCATTTTCATATAAAACGTGAGGCATCAATCTAATTGTTATCGTTGAAATTTAAAAAAAATTTGTTTTATTTCTTCCATTTTTATTACTCACATATATCTTCGCCAGTGATCTTGTTTCTTCATTTTGTTCCTGGTTCCGTCAATAATTTTTGTCTTAATCTCGCACTGCGTGCTTTACTCGCATTGCGATTTTGAACAATGCCTTCTCTTCGCCAGCAATTCAGAACTTCAGTTAAAGCTTTTCTTAATCGAATTTCAAATATTGCAAATCGTTTCTTATTTTCTTGTTCCAGAGTTACGAAATCTTTAATTTTGTCAATCATTGATTTTGTGGGGAACTACTTTTAAACTGCTTAATTATACTACGAGTCATTTAATTAACTCTCTCATATGTTAGTGTTGGGAAAACCGAGATCCCGGTTGTAGTGAGCCGTTACACGGCCTTAACAATATCTATATACATATTATACTATATTATATTATATTATATTATATTATATATATAAATGCGCGGTCACTAACGAATAAGGAGCAATCAGAACACAATTATAGTCAATCAAAATTCGTGCGATCAGCTAATACTTCTACTTATCAATCAGGCTCTATTAATCAATCTCAGACGAGTAAAGCAAATTCGATGCCATGTCATTATTATCAAGATAAACTGTATCCGGCCCCCAATAGTTTTAGTGTTGGCTCTCATAGACCAACATCCTCATCCATTACAATTCGCGAAATACGTAACAAATCCTAAAAATAATATGAACCCGAATAGATCTTTTTATCAAACCACTACACAAATCAATTATGGAACCAAGAAATAACGGACAAATAAATTGCTTGGGATATCTAAAGAAATTGGATACTTGATAATTATTTGTTACTTTTTATGATTAGTGGTGAACGATTAATTATTTTTGTTTTACTTTTATAAGTAAATTTTGTAATTTAAATTTATTGTAATTTGGATTTATTTGTAATTTAAAATTATTGTAAATTGAATATATTGTAATTAAAAAATAAAAATTTAAAATGAGCAATTAAGCCGAGTTTTTGCTATTAATAGGTCAATTAAAGAATACCGTTCGAACTGTTTGGGTTAATTACGGAGTAAATAATCCTGAAAGTGTATCTGATCACATGTACAGAATGGCTGTTATGTCATTTTTATTACCAACTTTAAATCATAATAATGAAATAAAATTGGATTGGATTACCTTGCCCACCACACCGGTATTTGGAACAGTATATAGTTGCCGAATTACCGGTATTGAAAAAGTCGAATACCAGTATTTCGGTATTCGAAATAATTTCACCAATATTATGTTTTTTATGGTTTTTTACTACAAAAAAAATATTTGCATTATTATTTCTTAATGCAAAAAAACATCAATCTAGTATTATATGAAAAGTTTAAAAGTTTAATTGTTTTTATAAATCGAAACAAAATTCATTGTACAAAATTAAATTGTGGTTATATGATATAGGTTATTTTTACGTACTATAATAGTTAAATTAAAATATTATTATATAATATTCGAAACGGTAAGTAAAATATTTTCTTTTTAATCAGAATATGAATTATACATTTTATTATCGTGTTTCGAACTTTTAGAAAATTTGTACTTTACACCGATATGAATATTCAAGATTTTGAGGAGCATTCCAAAGCAAATGATAAAAATTCACCATGGTTTCATTTTCTAAGAGAAAAAGCAGGACAGTGTGCTAAATGGAAATTGTGTAAGAGAATAATAAAAACACATGGAGGTTCTACAAGTGGTCTTCATACCCATTTAAAAACAATTCATGAAATCAATTTATTGAAAAGAGATGTAGGTAGCACCACTGTTTTAGATTCTTCATAATTTGTACAGAAATCAATACCTTCTTTTAACAACTTTAAACAACTTTTTTAAAAGTGATAAAATGGATGACTTATTGCTAGCTATTTTAGCTAGGATGACTGCGTGTGATGGTTTATCGTTCAACATTATTTGTACGTCATATGATATCAGAAAAGGCTTAACAGTCAGAGGCTTTTCTAACATACCAAAGGATCACAAAACAATAATAAAATGGTTTTGAATTACAGTCGAAATATACGAAATCAAGTAATTAAAGAGTTATCGTGCAGAATTGCTAATGGAAACAGTTTTTTTCTTACTTTCGATGACTGGACATCGGTAAGAAATAGACGTTACATAAATATTAATGTCCACTCTGACAAAGAATTTTGGAATCTAGGATTGATTCGTGCTTTTGGAACAATTCCAGCAGCTTGTGAATAATAGGTTAGGTGATTTTGAGCCTTCGATGAAGAATATTGTAGGTATTACCACTGATGGCGCTGCAGTTATGACATAGGTTGGCAGGTTATCAGCGTACTCTACAAAAAACCTATTAATGAGGCTAGTCTGCATAATGAAGAAGATGCCAACGTTACATCTGTTCCCACACCCAGATTTGAAAAAGAGCAGAATTCCACAGATGACGACGAATTAATTGATGAAGATTACGAAAATGAAAATAGTTTACTCATAATCGCCACTGAAAATGATGATGATAATTCTTTTCTGGTATATCAGCAAATCTTACCATTAATTAAAGAAGTTCGTAAAGTGGTCAAAATATTTCGAACTTCGCCTACAAAAAATGAAAAAATCCTACAAAAATATATAAAAGAAGAGTTCGGGAAAGAATTTTCTCAGGTTTTAGACTCAAGAACACGATGGAATAGTTTGGTGTCTATGATAGAACGTTTTATCAAATTAAGAAATTGCATTAAAAAGAGTCTAATAGATTTAAAATCACCTATTTTGTTTTCAGATGCCGAGTTTGAAATGTTGTCGGATATCCTTTCAGTTTTACTTCCCATTAAGCTTACAGTTGAAGCAATCTGTCGACAGGATGTAACTTTATTATCTGCAGATGCTGCTATTCAATTTATGATGAAATCAATAACTGACCATCCATGGTCATTAGGTTATGAATTGAAAGCAACTTTAAAAGTACGTATTCTTGAAAGACGAACAGAAATTTCAAGTATTTTGCAATATTTACATGATGCAAACTGCAATGAAAATCCAAGCGATGATGAAGCCGATAAAGATTATGAATTATTTCCGATCATTACCAAAGCTGCAATCGCAAAAGTTATTGTTCTACAGATACAACGTCTGGGTGTGGCCAACTTGCATTATGAAGCTGCACCTGAAGCAACAACATCTACTTCAGCCAACGTTTCAAATACAGATACAAATATAATATTCAATGTCGATGATGATGAAGATGATCAAAGAAATGAAATATCTCTGACTTTACAAGAAAAGTTGGAGAGGGCAATATCAAAAAATAATTTGCACCAGATTACCTGAAAGTGGAATAGACCAAAACAAAAATGATCTCACACGCTCAATAAAAAAAGAAATGTCATTTTTTGAGATAAATGGCTTAAGAGGCAAATACTTAACTTTATTATACAATTATTTGCTAAGTATTCAACCGACCAGTGTAGAATCGGAGAGACCTTTTTTCGGCAGCTGACATAATCTGCACCAGAATTCGGTCAAGGATGGGAGATAATTCGCTCAACAATCTATGTTTTCTGAGGTCTTATATCAACAACCAACTAAAGAAAAAGTAGAACCTTAAAATTTTATTTCTTCTTCCTTTTCTTATCATTAATATATATATATATATATATATATATATATATATTTTTTTTTTCCATTTTTTATTCTTTAAATAAATAAATTTAGCTTTTTTTAAATTGACAAATTTTTATTTAAATTATTTATTCATTCGTATTATTATAGGAAAAATAATAATACCGGTATTAATACCGGGATCCCGGGATTACAAATTTTCAATACCGAAATACCGGTATTCCCAACCCTACTACGAGTCATTTTTTCGAATTTAATTAACTATATCATATGTAACATTATTTCAAATATTTAAAATCTTTAGATTCACTTTAAATTAAATTTCGAGATAACCTTTTTCTTTTAATTTAATGTTATAGTTAAATTTATTTTTTAATATAAATGATGTTTAGAATGGTATAATTGTAATTAATTTTAAAAATTTAACTATTTAGAATGCTATTAGTCGAATAAATAGGGTATGTATTTTTAAACATTTTTAAGATTTATCAATATTTTATTTATTTCCTGTAAATTCAAATGAATGAAAAAAATGTTTTAATTATTTTGTATCGGGCAAATTGTTCATTTGATTGATTGAATAAAACTAAGAAAGTTTCGTGCTACTGTCTAGAGTCTAGACCAGTGATGCCCGCAATATTTTCAACGAGTGCCAAAAAAATATTTTTTTAAATAAATAGTGCCAATTTAAAAAATTCAATTTTTTTATTAAAATCATTCATTAATATTATTGGCTAATTTTTCAAAATCAATTGGATCATCATTCATCGCTATTTTAAGTTGAATATTTAAATTTGAATTTAGTTATCGATTCATGTGTTTATTGTTAATTAATTTCAAGGCTGATCTCTTTCCATTGTAGATTATTATGAGGTTAGGGTAATTGTTTCGAAGACTTTAACAAATATGGAAGTTTAAAGAGTGCCAATAAAAAGGCAAACGCGTGCCACACTTTGGGATCCACTGGTCTATACTGCGCATTGCACGGACGCTTGAGTGGTTTTAGAAAGTCACGCCGTGGGCTCGTATACAGGGAGATGAGGAGGATTTATTAACCGGTATTGACAGGTTTCGCATTGTTTTACATTCACTATGACATGCTAGTGGATACTAATGTAATGATCGATCCTTTTGCTGTCCTTAACAAATACTTTCTTTTTTATTCTATAAGACATTGAATGATTAAATAATATTGTGTTATGTCAAAAAATAATTTATTTATGACCTGTATCAATATGATCTGTGTCATTATTTGTTAGATTTGAAATGATTATTTCGTATAGAAGCAAGTAATAAAACATTAAAAATTTCTTTATAAATCATCCCCCACCACCAAGAAATCATGTATTCTTTGCTGGGTAACATTCTAATATGAAAACAACTGCAATATAGTAGGTACAACAATCGGTTCCATCTAAAGATTTATTATCCATAAACACAGAGTGATCACTCTTAAATAGTAATGTATATGGCGCAAAAACTAACACCTTGTATTGAATTAAGCAATATATTCTGAACTGCTTCACATTTGTTCTTTCATTATCATTACTCAATTTTTATCTCAATCTCATAATCATTTATTATCATCTTGCTCCATTCTCTTCCATCTGATGTCGCATTCTTTCTGTATGCAATAGAGTTCCTTGTGTTTTTATTTAGTTTTCACATCATGAATTGCATAATCATTAATTGATTCTCTTTTTCATGCACACAAGCTATCATTTTATTGTTCTCATAGTTCTGTTGTTCTTTCTTTCTTAATAAATAACAATCACGGAAATTATGTCCTCCCCTACCACATATCAAACATTTATCTTTTATTGGACATTCATATCTTCTATGCCCATATTCTCCACAGACAAAAACATTGGCCTGACTGTAATTCGCCGTTTCTTGGGTCAGAAGGCCTCTAGATCGATTGTATAATCTCTTGGCGATGTGTTTAAGGGAAAACCTTGGTGTCCTTCTCTGCACATTCCGTTCGACTGTATGATTCATTTCGTTATTTCTGTTATACGAATTATCTGGTAAATTCTCTCTTCAGTAATTTTCTTGGCTTCCTTATACATTGGTGTTGCTTCTATTTGTTTCTCTTGTAAACGTTTCTGAATTCCTTCTCCTTGTTGCTTCCGCGTAACTACTCTTTTATTACTATAATTTTTCCCGTATTTTCTTTTTATTCCACATTTTCGTAAATTTTAGCCAGTTGATTTCGTTCTTCTGCTGTCATCGTTGGTTTCATTGTTAGCGCATTTTTTATTCTTCTGTCTCTGACTCTTCCAGTTATTATTTTATTGGCAATCTTCTCTACCTTCATTCCTGAATTAATAACTTCACTTACTAATTTTATTACTTTGATTTCTAAGGTTGCATATCTCTCATTTTCCTCTTGTCTAATTGCAGCAAGTTCTTTAATCTTGTCTACTTGGTAACCTTTTTTTAAATCTGAAGTCCTTCACGTAAATCTTATTTCATGCTTTCGAATCAATGTGTTCGAAAACCAAAAATAAAAAGAAAAAAGAATAAAAAGAAAAGAGTAATTAATTTTCAGTTCACAAGAATGATTTATTTATTACAAAATTTTTCTATACACAATATTGCGCGTGAAAATACGATTGTCGTTGAGTAAATGACATTGTTGAAGATTTGGCTCAATTTTGATCTTGGCAAATTTTAAATTTGAAAAATTTATTTTTAGACTTACGAACTTCTCAAAAATTGATTATCTGTGCTGAAATGAAATGATCAAAATAAAAATAAAAATGGTAAAAAATCATCAATAGACTTAGGGTTCGAAAGAAATAAAATTTAATTTCTCTTACCGAATATATAGTGGAATCGTTTTGACAAAGAAATTTGTCGAATTTCAATAACTTCAGACTTTTTAAATCACAACTGAAAATTAAGGCAATTCTGGTATACGTTAGATAATAAACTAATAATAACTACTAAAGACCCAAGTCACTCACTCACTCACAGATTCTGTAACGCTAAATTTTTAAAAAATTATAATTATATCATTAACAACTACTTACAATTATAATCTTGTCTATAATAGTCAATTTAATTGAAAAATTTTCGAAAAGCCATTCTTTAGCTGCTTTATCTGTTGTTGTTTCTGTGTACTTCTTGCAGATTTTTCCTTCTCCTCGAGTCGTCACTATGTGAACATTTTCGCCGTGGTCGCCAGTTAAAATACAATCGGTTCCATCTAAAGATTTATTATCTATTAACACAGAGTGATGACTCTTAAATACTCTGAACTGCTTCTCATTTGTTTTTTGGCCTCTAATGTAATACCATTACTATAGTTATATATTATATAAAGTTTATTGCTATTCCCTTAATAAAAGATGCATGTTTCCATAAGTTCCAAAGTAGATACTGTGAGGTGCGTTCAGTTGAGAATTAAATATTTCAATGATTTATTAAAATAATTTTAAATGATAAATAATTGACTATTTAAAATAACTTTTAAAGGCATTTTTAAATTGAATTTTTGAATTAAAATTTTTAAATTTTTAATTGAAAAAGCTTTTATTAGTCAATCATTTTTAAATAAATATTTTTTTAATATCGAAATTTTAATAAATGGTTTTTAAAATATTTTATTAAACGCTGAAAATTTGATTAGAAATTATACAATATTTCATTAAATAAATACTTGGAATTTTGACGTTAACTTTTGAACCGGATTTAAAAAAATAATTTAGAAGATGTTTTAGCAGCTTCTAATAGATACCAAGTAAGATGTTCAGTCAAATGGGTTTAAAATTTTTAATGCGAATTATTTGATTTAATACTCAAAAAATTGAAAACGATTTTTCGTTATATTTGCATAATTAATATTTCTAAAATATTATTTATATATCATTTAATAAATATTTCAGAAATTATTATTTATTTTGATAAATATGTATTTTGTGGCTATTTTTATTTTTTATTGGTTTTTTATAAATGATTTCTTTTAAATATTTTATAATATTAGTTGTCATTGTATTTGAATTGATTCAGTTTTATGTGTAGATTTAAACAAATCAAGGGCATTTAGTTATTTCTTAACTAAAAAATTTATGCTCTATTTTTTAAATTTATATTTGAAGAAAATTGCGTATTAAATTCATTTAAATTTCGATATTAAGCACAATAAATAAAATGCATATCATAATTGTTGATAACATTTTTGTGCTTAATAAACTATAATTATATTTTTAGAATGAAAAAAGCAAGATTTCTCGAGTAATATTTTTAAATAGGTTATAATTTATATTTGAATTTAGTCAATGATTTCACAATTTAAAACAAAGGTTAGTAACATTTTTTTAAAAATTTTGATATTTAGCGATGAATTTTGAATTAATATTAACTTTTTCGAAATAAAATAAGTAGGTACTCCTATCCCCCAAATTCTTTTTAAATAGCTTCAGAAGAGTATGAGCTGTGTAATGGAAATTTTTTAATTACATGACATTTTTCTGACTTTAGTGAGACGTCTCTATATAATGCTCGCTAAATAGCCACTGGTCCAGAGTGTAATTGCTGTGTAGGGGAAGATGAAAATGAACAGATGGGTATTTTTTAAAAATTACATCACATTTCTTTTACTATAGTGAGAGGGTCTCCGTTTACTCGGGTATTTTCAATACAAAATTCGACTGTCGCTAAAATAGCCATGTTATTTTACGGTTCCAGGATAGTGGATGGATATGTCCCCTCCACACCATGTCCCATCCACACCACTACCCCCTCCCCCGGAGAATTTTTTTTTAAACTCGGAATTTTATAAGGAACATAAAAATATATAGTCTATATATAGAAAAAATGCATAGTTTACATGGAAAATGAGCTCTAAAGTATCTAACTTCAACATCAAATGCCATAATTAAACATCATTCATATAATATAAAACATAGAAAATCTTATATTATAGAAATAAAATCATATTCTTCAACACACGGTGGACAATGAACAAAAACTTTAATAAAATACTTGGAAAAATATTTTAAAAAATATGAAAGTACTTTAAAGTGAAGGTCACACCACTTGACATAGAAAAATCTTTGATAATGTACTTTAAAGGGAAGGTCACACCATTTGATTTAGAAAAAAATTTTGAAAAATAAAAATGTCTGGATAAATTTAAAAATTTTTATATAAAAATACTTGAAAAAAATCAACAAATTACTAGAAAAAATCACATGGAATATTTCCAAATCACAAAATCCCCAAAAATATATTTCCCAACTCAAAAATTTTCCAAATTTTAAAAAACCTCAAAAAACAAATTTCCCCAAATTTTCCAAAGCAAATTTTAAAAAGATACAAAAATTAAAGTCTATTTTTTAAAATCATACACATGCATGTACAAGTTATTCAAATAAAAAATTAAAATCAACAACCTACACGCCCGCCCGCCCGCCGCTCCAAAGGCGCAGGCGCGGTAGTTTGTAAATTAAAATAATAAATTAATTAATAAATAAAAAATTGAAGATTGAAAAATATTTTTAAAAAATATATTAAACAACAATGCGCGCACACACACACACACACACAAATCTGTAAATATTTCAATCATTTTGAAGTTCTCGAACTGTTTCTTGCTCCATCATATCACTTTCATAGTCATCAAGTTCATCGATACCTAAATAATACCCAAATGCAAGACTAGTATTTTTCCCAACCCATAATCGCTTATCATTGCTTGACAAGGCAATTTTTATATTTTTAAATGTGTAAAGTTGATGATTAAGTGACACTATCCTAGATTGTGGTACTGAAAATATCTCGTTAGAGTTATAACAATCGAGATATGACTGATGATTAATTTCAGTTCTCACTAAATTAACTCCTTTCGCGTTCATACTAGTCTTAGTGCCTAAAAGACTATAACACTTTGGTCTCAAGAAAACCCATTCACTATATCCAAGTCTCTTACTCTCATCCTTAAACTTGCTGATAACAGAATCGAGTTTTCTAGAGAATAAAGGAGGTGAAGGATCATAATTGGATGTGTCAAGCAGATTATCTCTAATCATTGCCGGTAATAATATGTCTAATTCACAGTCTTTAATTTCTAAATAGAAAGAGTCTGTATCTCCGGCAACAATATTTATTTTACAATTAAACTCGCACCTATACTTGTCCAATTCAATATATTGAAGTTGATACATGCGCAGTTCAGATAGATCTAGTACAGACTGCCCAATATAGCTGGGTCTATCTAAACAGATTTGATCCTTATTTAAATGTGCCGCAACTAAATCACGAGCAATTGAGATAGATTTTCTAAATTGAGGTTTTGATGCATATGTAATAAGCTTTTCGGCGGGGTTACAAAGTCTCAAATTCATGCGCTTTTTAAATTTTCGACTGATTTACCATACAAGCTATTATTATAAAGCTTAAATTAATCTATATAAAGCTCACTAGCAGAAGTCGCTCGTAATTGTGTGTTTTGGTCAATATATGTTTTAAAAATTGATGCTTGTTTAAATTTAATGGCACGATGAACAGTTACAACGACTACCCCCAATTCAATATAAAGTTTTAAAAGTCTCCAATGAAGGACATGGTTCTTCTTGTCCCAATGCGTGAGCATCAACTTTTCAACTTTAGAACCGGGTGGACACATCTTTTCCGGAGCAAGAGGGAAATCGTTCAAATAAGCATGCAACAGTCAATTTTTTGATATAAGAGATTAATGATATAAATTTTTCAGTGCTAGTAGGGATAATATTCAACTCCCATGATGGAAAATTACCAAGACCAAATTTCAAAATATCATGAAGGTCATACCCCCTCAAGTTATGAAAAACTACAGGAAGCTGTTTTTGAATTCGCCGAGAAATATTACATTTACTACAGGCAGTACCAAGATACTTGCCAGAGAAATGATCATGATCTCGAACTTTGCGAATAATAGATTTTTTACAAAGGTAACAGGTTGTAGAAAAACTGAAAGCACGATTTTCGGCCCAATTCATAGTTTTTAGAGGTGTTTTGCCATGAATTTCATAATAAGGGATAACTATTGTGTCAGCAATCTCTTCAATCTTACACAAAAATTTCAAAACACAATCAGCACCAATGAAATTATAATATGATTTTGTATTTGTGTAGTTGTTAATTAGTAAAAGGCCTGCGGATATTGGATAATGTATTTGATGATGTATTACATCTTTAGGTAAAACCGATTCGAAATCGGCATAAATTACAAATGGTGGGGTAATTGTTTTTGCCACATTTTTGAATTGTAAGCTTTTATTTGTAGGAAGAGTGTAAAGAGTCGTTCCTATTTGATTTTTACTACACAATGCAACATGCCTATCAAAAGGATGTTGTAGTCGAAATCCATTAAGGCAATGAGGGCACCAATTAACTCTTGTTCTTATCGAGCAATCTATATTAGGATGACAATTCATTAAACGTTGCAAGTTGATAATGGCCGTATAATGATAGTTATCACCATCTTCAAAGAAGTAGCAAGTACACAGGTATGCCATCAATAACTTTGGATCTATGTATAATATCAAGGTGAGGATGATGTGGTACATAAGCATCATCATTATTAATGTCATTGTCTATAATAATTACATGTTTGTATGAAAATACACTTATAGCAAGGTTTAGATGAAGATTTCTCTTCTCAAATTTCGATATGTTACACAATGTCATGGGACAATCAGTTATAGGGTCATAATTAATCTCATTCAAGAAACTGGTATACTTGCTCATTCTATTCCAATGATTTCTAATCTAATACAGCAAGTACACTATGTGAGGCGTTTTGTAATTTGTATTTAAATAATGGTATGATGTTGTGCATGTTTGATTGTATGTTGAAATCCTTACTTATACATTAATTATTATTTTTAGAAACTCCTCAAACAAATTAACGTTATAATTTGTTTTAATAATATTGGTGTTTTTATAATAAACGTGTTTTTGTTATGGATTCTATTAATACCCGTAGCTCTGTGGCTAATATAACGACCACGATTGCAAATTTTATCAAGCCACCAGAAACATATGACATGGATTCAGACGTGGAAGATTTTATCTTAGAAACGGAACGATTCTTCGAGATGACAAATATTGTCGATGAATACAGAAGCAAATTCGTCAAAGCTTTTCTATCAATCAATTCAACGAAGAAATATGAGTTGACTAATGAAACTCTGCATTATACAGAAAGATTAAAAAACGCTTTTGCTAAGAACAGAAGTCTTGTCGGTGATCTCAACGAAGCGCTAAATTATCGTCAAGGAAATGAGGCTGCCGAAGAATTCTGCTCAAAAATTGAGAAACTTGCAAAAAATATTTTGAAGCATAAACTTGATGAAGAAGAACTAAAGAAATTTTTGCTACTCAATTCGCTTGAAGATAAAGAAGTTAAAAAAGATCTCAATCATTTGATGAAATGAAAGAATGATTAAAGAGACACGATCAAGTTTCAAAAGAAATTAATGTATTTCATGCTGATGTAGCTTCAATGAATAAAACACAACGCTATGCTGATGCTGTTAAGAAGAGCTTACCAAGATATAGTTATGATAACAGATCAATTCGAGAACGAGAAGCTAATCCCAGATTCAAAGATGAATATACAAGAGAACCTCAACATAATCCAGGATTCAAAGGCGATCTTACCAGAGAACATCGATATGCTATTTCAAATGGATGGAAACCTATGAATAGAAGTAAGCCTTTTAATACCAGGGAATTTCATTCACGAGATCATGTCCAAACAAATCAAATTTTGCGATGTTAGGCGTGCCACGAAGAAGGTCATAGAAGATCTGAATGCCCCAATATTCAATGTGCCCATTGTAAAAGATCTGGACATTTCAAACATCAGTGCCATGAGTTATTTCCAGGCAGACGTCGAAAATTCCATAAATCAGTGGCTGCATTCGGTGACGAGGATCCAGAGGCTGATTTTGAGTACCCAAATGGGAATGCTCCACCACACGAGGAGGTGATCGGAGCAATAAATTAAAGGTAATTAATGATATGAGTAAGGGTTGTATGATTTTGAATGATTGTGATAGTTTGAATGATAACTGTTGTGATGGTGTTTTTGATTATAGAAATTATATTAATATATACATTAATAAATTTTGTATGGATGAAGTTTTTAAAGATCCACCCCTAAATTCTAATGAAATAAATGTTCTTAATCGTGATAAACGGAATGATATAATAGTATACGATAAAATGCATGGAAGGCCCAGTGTTACCGTGATGATTAATAATGTAAAATTAGTATGCCTATTAGATACTGGAGCTAAAATAAGTGTGATTGATTATAATATTTTTAAAAAACTTAGAAATTTGAATATGACTACAAGTAATTTAAAATTAAGATGTGCGAATGATAGCCCGATTGAAATTTGCAGTAAAACTTTATTAAATGTAAAAGTTGATAAAATTTCTGATATTAAAAAAGTAGAATTCGTTGTAGCCAAAGATATAAACCCAAAGTTAATAGGAGGTATAGATTTTCTCGAAAGATTTGGAATGCAATTGCAAATAGAAAACCGTACAGGCGAAATAAATACAATTATGGAAAATTCATTTAAGAACCACATAATTGAAGATAAGATTATAAATAATTTAATTTCCACGTTTGACGGTATTTTTATGAAACATAAATGGGATGTTGGAAAAACCGAACTATTAAAGCAAGAAATACTTACTAAAGGTAGTCCGATTGTAATAAACCCAAGACGACAACCTATACATTTAATAGAAAAAATTGAAGAAAAAATTGAAGAAAAAATTGAAGAAAATATTCAAGAAATGTTGAAATATGGCATTATATCAGAATGTACATCTCCTTTGAATTCTCCATTAGTATGTGTTAAAAAGAAAAACAGTAGTGATATAAGAATATGCTTGGACTACCGTGGTTTAAATAATATAACCGAAAGACCGATTTTTCCCATTCCAAATACTGATGAATTATTAGATATTCTTGATGGAGCAAAGTTTTTCTCGACAATTGATTTAGGCAATGCTTATTATCAAGTAGAACTCGATGATGCATCAAAATTGAAAACAGCATTTTCGACAAAAAGCAAGCAATATTACTTTAACAGAATTCCATTTGGAATAGCAGCCGCACCAGCTACATTTCAAAGACTTACAAAGGTTTTTCAAAAGACTAAATTAGCAAATCTTAAAATAAGTCCAGCAAAATGTCAATTCAAAAGGAAAGAAGTAAAATTTTTGGGTCATATCATTGGTGAAGATGGAATACGTACGGATGAAAGCAAGATTGAAACTATTAAAAATTTTGAAAGACCTAAATGCGTAAAAAGTTTGAGAGGATTTTTAGGCTTGGCAAATTACTATCGCAGATTTATGGAAAATTACACCAAAGATTCCAAAGTATTAGAAGCGTTATGTGGAAGTAAACAAAAGAAGCTTATGTGGACTGATGAGTGTGAAACTTCATTTAAAACTTTAAAACTGAAATTGACGTCTACATCTGTATTGAAGTTCCCAGATTTTTCTAAGCCATTCATTTTGGATACAGATGCAAGTTTTGACCGCATTGGTGCTGTTCTGTCTCAAAAAGATGAAAGCAAAGAAAGAGTAATCACATATGGATCCCGAGCTATGAATAAACACGAGTTGGGTTATTGTATAACAAGAAAGGAATTACTATCTATATTTTATTTTACTGGTCATTTTAAGCATTATCTATATGGTAAAAAGTTTATTTTGAGGACGGATCACAAAGCCATTACATTTATGATGAAGACAAAGAAAGCTATTACCCCACAATTTCAAACTTGGATTAACCATCTTAGTGGTCTGGACATGGAGATTCAATACAGAAAAGGTGATAACCACAATAATGCCGACGCTTTATCTAGAAAAGAATGTGAAACATGTGTTCAATGTCAAATGATTCATGAAAATCCTAAAATGGGTAAATTAAAAACAAGATTGTTGACACTGATGACTGATAATATTGAAAATATATGGCAAAAGAACTCGAAAGAAATTGAAAATATAAAAGAAAATATTAGTTTGATGCCAGATAAAATAGTTATACATTTTATTCGTTTTTAAACAAGGTTTCATGATACCTTGTTATTCCATTGAGCGTATGTCTCGCTTGGAAAGCAATAAAAAGACTATATAGCGATAATTTACCGTAGTAAATTATCGCTATACAAATATTGATCAAAAATTAAAAAAATCAATAAAGATATTAGCAAAAATTTAAATTCCGAACCTCCAACAAATCTCAAGTGCATTATCCTACCTTATCTATCCGGGAAAGTTTTATTAAGTGATATTTGATAATCCACAGTTTAATCCTTGTTTAATCCTCAAACAACTAAGAAATCTTGGCAAATTATTTAGCAAGAACTGGTTCGCCGTAACAAATGTCATCTTCATCCTCAAGGTTTTTTTGAATTTCAATTAAGTATAGTTATTGTTACAATTGTTAATTCGTTAAATAGATTAATTTGCTTTAATATTTTTACTACGATTCTATCTCATTAGTACTGTAATTTTATCAAAATTTTTTATAGTAAAAAGTCTTTACACAGCACACACTCCGATTGTCCCGCCACATTTTTTAACGGTGAATCTTTTGAGCTCTACAAATTTCCTCTCACACTCACACATACCAACATAGAATATAATTATATAACACAAAATTAATAACCTAAAACCTCCAACCATAATACATAGTATCGAGGATATAAAGAACCTGATAACTATAAAATAAACAAGTCGTAGTTATATATTATTAATATTTTAGTGTGGCAAATTTATATTTCATTTTATTAAAACAAACGCATAAATTATCATCATTATTTTATTTCTATAAATCAGTAAATATATCGATGTGTTTTGATATTCACGAATTTCCAGAACAGCCTCTTTCAAGTGATTTTTAATCATTTTAATTTTTAATAATGTCAAATTAGATCTGCTAAAAAGAAGTTTTTAAAATTTATCTCAATTTACCGAAAATTAATTTTCGCAAATTTTATGTTTCGTTATTGAGATCAGTTATTCTTTTTGTTCAACTTACGTTTTTCTTTTTTTAGAATTTAATTTATCTTCATTTTGACTAGATATATTAAAATATTAAAATTGTATTAATTAATGATCTAATTGATGATTGTATTTGTTATCGATTTCATTGCTACTTGCACTAATTATTGTATTATTATTATCATTATTATTATTATTATCATTATTATTATTATTATTATTATTATTATTATTATTATTATTATTATTATTATTATTATTACTATTATTATTATTATTATTATATTTATTATTATTATTATTATTATTATTATTATCATTATCATTATTATTATTATTATTATCATTATTATTATTATTATTATCATTATTATTATTATTATTATTATTATAGATTTTATTATATATCAATAATGTTTTAAAGATTTTATTTTTAATTTTGACCTTTGTTCACATAGTAAATGAAACGAAACTGATTGTTGATAAAACATATCTGTCCTTAATATCTTTGGTCTAAAAACCTTTTCTTAACAATAATAAAATGGGGATTAACTATTGACCTCTGATTATTATAATTATTACTATTAAAAAAATTATAAATATCATTAAAATCATTATTATAAAAATCATTACTATTATTAACATATAAAATAAAAAATAAAGAAAAACTTCTTCGGCTTCCATAATTAATCCATCGGAGACATAATTTATTTCTTCATTAATTACATCTAAAATATGCATGTTTAAAAAATATGTAAAATTAAAATAATTTACCATTTTCAAAAATTCTGGAAATATCCAGGAGACCTTCATTTTCTGTGATCTGGAACCAATCTCCGATAAAAAGATCTAAAATAATAAAGTAAATATCTATATAAAGTTAAAATTTAAAATTACCATCAACAACATTTGAATTGTTTGAATCCATTTGAAAATAAATTGTGACAAAAATACCAATGTCAATGTTTATAAAGTGATTGTGATTTTAAAAATCAACCAATCAACAACATATAAATGTAAAAATCAATAAAATAGATTAAACAATAAAAATAAACCAGAAACATTTATTTTAAATCAATTTTTTATACATCAACCATATTAAATAGTGTTGACATGTTTGAGTCATTAGATTTTGAAACATTGTTTTATTATATACAATAGGTTTACTCATTGTTTGCAATTTTGATACCAATAAAGCAGGATAATAATGTATCCTATCGGGTTTAGATAGACTCCAATCTAATGTTCAAATTTAAATTTTTTTTTAAATATATTACGTTGCGGTATTTTAAAATTTATATTACGTTGCGGTATTTTAAAATTTATATTACGTTGCGGTATTTTAAAATTTATTATATTTTAATTATTAAATATATTACGTTGCGGTATTTTAAAAACTTATTTTGACGGTTAAGTTGACAAAATAAAATTATTATTACACACAATGTATTATTATTATTATTATTATTATTATATAATTTCTATCACAAATCATGGTTAACAAAAAACATAGTCGAATATTATAAAATTTATAGTATTGTGTTAGCACACACTCGTTATAATAATTAGCAATATAGTTTTTATGATGTATCAAATCAAAACCTTTCTTTTACATTTATAGTCTATCAACCAATCAAAATCATATGGTATTAGTATAAATAAAACATATTTTAAATTATTTTAGAAATGTCGCAACCAAATTTTATGGAAAATGTTCTAAACGGAATTGTCACCGCGAATATAGTCGACAGCCTCAATTTCCTGATCAATCGAACTGAACAAATCATTGAAGGTGAACATATCGATTATCAGCAGATGATGGAGATGGAATCCCTGGAAACCAAGAAGTATTACTTCAATAGAATATTTCAGTGTCTTTTCGATGAAGACATGAAATGGACAAGGATAATTGTAGGATTCACCTACATGAAGATAATCATTGCAAAAGGTCAACATGACTCAGAACATTATTATCAGTGGTCTCAAGAAGTAAGATTTCTTTTATAATCTACATATATATTTTAATAATATTCATTTCTAGATAATCAAGTCCAAGTTTACCCCATGGATAGAAGCCAATGGCGGATGGGGTGTATTAAATAAACTGGCCTGTAATTTTAAAGAAACTGATGAAATCAAAAGAAAAATGAAAAACTATATAAAACTTACAACTGGAGTTGTTATAATGTATATTTTCTGTAGATATATGAATAAAAATTAATGTTATTGTTTTTAATAGTATATTTAAATGAAAATAATTCAATTTTAAAATTTATTAACACATTCGCAGTCGTCATCTCCACATTTCATTATATTTTCAACGACATGATCAATACAATCATTCGTAATATTATCTTTAGGTTCCTCTATAGGTTCATAGATTTCGTCATCAATTTCTTGAGTATCGGTTTCTTCCTGATCGTCAAATCCTGAATCTTGACTCTCAACTACCCCGTCGATATTTAATGCATTTGTAACAGATAATATATCCTCAATTTTTACACCAGATATTTTTGCTAATTTTGCCAACAAAAAGTTGATTATTAATTCTAAATAATAAATAATTCGGTATTTAATTAATCATGTTAACCTTTTTCTGCAGTCATTTTCATCCCTTTAAAACTATATTATAAGTTTGTTTATAGATTTTCTTTGTTAAATTTGCATGTCATTTGCATTAATGTTGCAATTAATAAAGAGAAAAAACAAATATGACTAATACATTTATTAAATATAACATTAAAATAGTTGTGAAAGTCTAGCAGACATAATTTTCCAAATTGGAGAATACACATCATTATTATCAACTTTATATCCTTGGATTGCAATTGTTATATACCAATTTTCGTTTTCTTTGAAGCTGATTTCATCAAAGGAATCATAAAATCTTGCATATCGGTTGTTGAAAAATGCATGTTGATTACAAGATAAATTCGTATTGAACCGTTTGAAAACCTCATCAATAGATTTAATATCTATCATTGAAAGTGTGCCGGATAAAAATTGAAATTGGGTAGGAATTAGCTTGATCGGTGACACCAATTTCATATTGATTTCTTCTTTTAAAAAATACATTTTATAGTTGTGGAACATTTGAACAGGTTGTACAAGTTCTGGAACAACTTTTGGTTTTTCAGTGCTTGAAATTTTCTTTGTCATCGTGAATTATGATTAAAATGAAATGGTACATGATTTTTATACCTATGACTATTGTTTATCATCCAATCAGATTGCTGCATGTCTTTGTTTTAAATTGCATGTCTTTGTTTAAATTGCATGTCATTTGCATTAATGTTGCATTAATGTTTTTATTATAAATATTGTTTTTTATTATTATTTCTAATATTACTATTATTACTATTATTATTATTTCTATTTCTATTATTTCGATTTACAAAAACAAAACAATTCAACATACAAATTTATTTTGATACAATCTGACTCGAGTGGCGATTTCTCAGAGTCTTCACCAAACACCATTCAACATATTGTTGATAACGGAAATTGCAACAGCTACATCCGAAAATGCAAGGAGCCTCTGGTTTCATTTATTTCATCACCCTTCCTATCTTGATATCCCATAGAAAGGTGTTTATTATATCGAATATCCAGATTCGTGTTTGGTTGTATACCAAATCCGGAATGATAGCTGGATCTCTATCTTGTAGAATTTCATTTAATTCTGGATAATAGAAGCATAATCTTTGCAGGATAATTGATTGATATTCATCTGTAAAATATATATATTAATGTAATAATAAAAATTTGAAATTACCATAATTTGCATGCTCTTTCATTGAGGTGATTGCGGAACTTTGTATGTTGTACATTTTTGTTGAATAAATGACAACTAAACCGAAAACATTTTGTTATAAATAATCATCAGCCAATTAGATTTCGACCAATCAGAATCATGCATTTCAATTGCATTGAATTTGTAATGATAAATAATTAATTAAGTGATAATAAAAAATCTAAAAATTCTTTTCCTTCAATTATTGATTTAATTTCAGATATGATATTATCAACTATACATTTGTAATCAATATTTTTTATTCCAAGAATTACTATCTTACCGCTAGCGAATATATTTACACACATAGGGTTATATTTTATATATCTCAAAGCTGGAAATAATTCTGGTTCGTAAAAGCATGGTATTAATTTAGCCAATTTATTTAAATTACAAGAAAAACCTATATCGGAAGTTACGGTTATCGATTGTATTTCTAAATCATAAACATTATATTCACTAGCTTTGATTATTTCCTTACTCCTCATAATTCTACATTTACCAGTTTTGAAATATATTATTGGATATTTTTTACTTCTATTGATGAGTTGTTGTGGTTTCTCCATTGGAAATATCATTTTTGATACATCAGCTTTTGCCCTGTAATTTATATTTGAAAGCATTTTAATGAAATAATTATAAAAAACTCTGTTATATATAGTTATTTTAAAAAGGAGTTCATTTAAATTATCAATATAAACAATAATTATATATAGTTTAAATTTAAAAAATGGAATTACGAAATGATGCAGTATACCAAATCGTTGGTCCGAGTGGTAGTGGAAAAACATTATTTGTTTGTAAATTACTAAAATCTAATTTGTTCAAAACAAAATTCAACAATATTTATTGGCATAGGGGCGCCGATGAAGAACATCGATTGACACAATCAAGTTTCTGTCAATTGAAAAACATGAAAATAGTAAAGGGTTTTGATAAAAACTGGTCAAGTCGTTTGAAGAAAGAAGATGTCATCATTATCGATGATTTGTATCAAGAAGCCAATAAAGAAAAGGATTTTAATAATTTATTCACAAAAATCAGCAGACATGTTGGTGTAACAGTTATTTTCATAACACAAAATCTATTTCATCAAGGTGGGGCACATCAAACACGTAATTTAAATGTACAATATCTAGTTATTTTCAAGAATCCTAGAGATGCAACTGTCATTGATTTTCTTGGACGACAAGCATACCCCAATAACCGTAATTTTCTTATCAATGCATTTCAAGATGCTACGAAAATACCTCATGGGTATATATTTCTCGATTTCACACAACAATGTCCTGATGATATACGGGTAAAAACAGATATTTTCAACCCAAAAGGTGCCATGGTTTATAAACAAAGTTCAAAACAAATTTGAAAACACATAAATCATGTTTTCAAAAACAAGGATATCGAGTAAAAAACAACCAAAAGTTCCACCAACAACTAGTTATACTCCATCTAAAGAACTTATTACAGAAAATTTTCCTGCAATGAATCTTATTTTGAAAAATCCTAAACCTAAACCTAAAAGTAAAACCACTAAGAAAGTAAAAGTTGTTAAAAATCATCGGAGTTCCCCGTTTTTCAATACATTGTTAAAAGCACCCAGTATGAAAAGAAACAGTATTTTGCAATCTTTTCCAAATTATGTTGTCGATGATTTACTCGATATTATACTTAAAGTAGTCAAAGGCAAGATTAAAATCAGTAAATCTAAAAAGCAATTATTGAGTAAACATAGGAAACCTTTGCTATCATTAGTAAATAATAAAAATCGTCAACAAATGAGAAAAATTATATATAAACAACAAGGGGGATTTATCGGTGCATTGATACCTTTAGCAATATCATTATTAGGTGGAATAATAGGAAGTCGATCATAAACAATGGGTGCTAATCCTTCATTACCAGACATTAAATTTAATATTAAATCTTCTTGTTGTAATGGAGAAGATTTGGACGAACCCCGAAGACGAAGCTGGTTTCGGTGGAGTGGCAAAATTAAACAAAAGAGTTCCGAATTCGAAAAAGGAAACCCAGAAGTGGTTATCAGACCAGCTTGCGTACAGTTTGAACAAACCAATGCAGAAACGATTCCCAACAAGAGTATATAAAACATATGGAATAAATGATTTATGGCAAATGGATTTGATGGAGATGATACCCTATTCGAAAATTAACAATGGGTATAAATATATTTTAACATGTATTGATGTATTCAGTCGGTTTGCCCGAGCAATACCCGTCAAGGCAAAATCTGCAGATGAAATGTCTAAAGCTGTTAATGATTTATTTAAAGATGGACATCCTAATAACTTGCAAACAGATTTAGGTATTATTATTATTATTATTATTATTATTATTATTATTATTATTATTATTATTATTATTATTATTATTATTATTATAGGTAAAGAATTCTACAACAGTAAAGTCAAGCAAATCCTCAATAAATTGAAAATAAACCATTACTCGGTACATTCTCAATACAAAGCTGCTCATGTTGAAAGATTTAACAGAACATTGAGAGATAGATTAAAGAAATTATTCGTGCATCAAGGTAATAAAAAATGGGTAAATGCTTTACCAAAAATAATAACAAGTTATAATCATTCATCACATCGAGGACTTAATGGATTGAGACCGGTTGATATTACATCAAAAACATTCTATTCTAAGAAATCTGTAAAAATTGCAAAACCTAAATATAAAGTCGGTGACCATGTTAGAATTAGTAAAATTAGTGCATCACCATTTATTAAAAATTTCGATACAAATTGGAGTGATGAAGTCTTTGTAATTTCAAAAATAAATACTAGTCAGAATCCTGTAATGTATGTCATCAGTGATTATTATAACAATATTGTACAAGGAAAGTTTTATGAGCAAGAATTACAAGTTATTCCTCGTCCAAAAGTATTTAGAATTCAAAAGATATTGAAAACTAAAAAGGTCGGCAAGGATAAACAATTCTATGTCAAATGGCATGGTTATCAAAACCCATCATGGATATCAGAAAAGGATCTAGTAAAGTGAATTTTTATACTATTTTACCAAGCAATAAGTTGCCCGCTTATTCATCCAGATAATCAAGCCAGTAAATTCATGGTCAATCTCCAGAATCCGATTTCTTTAAATGGTGACTGGGAAGTTGCACTGCAAGATTTTATATTCGTGTACAATACATTCCCATTTTATAGTCAATGTAAGATTGATTTCAAAAGAAATGCTATGAAAACATGTAGCGGTATCTTTATTATCAGTAATTATGATAAAACATATCATATTCCGAATCAAATATTAGATCAGCATTGCTCTATGTTTTACAAGGATGGATTAAATATCAGTTGTGATTTTAAACCATTTACAATAACATTCGAATATATTGAAGATGCCAAACGATTGGGTTGCAATAAGTTGAAAAATGAAGTTATGGAAACAGAATATTTATTACGCTTTAATCTATTTGAAGCAAACAGTGTAATGAGAGAAGAAATCAAAATATCTGTGTCGTATAATAATGAAGTTGAAGAATCATTCACCTTTGCTGACGAATAATATATTGATAAACTTGATGTGTTACTTAAATATTTAAAGTACAATTGTTCACACATATTTAGAAGTTTGGACATTGTGAAAGATCTGTTATTTACATTCAGTTTGAATGATGACATTTGCGAAGTTACATTTGATAAAAATTTGACAAATACACTTGGATTAGAGAAGCAGCAATATCGAGGAAAAGCTGATGGTATACGTAAACCAAGAATACTTGAACATCATCAACAAATGTTCATATATACTAATATTATTGAGCCTATAATTGTTGGTGATTCCAGTGTTCCTCTATTGAAATCGGTGTTGATTGGAAAATATGAACATGATGAAGTTGTCAATATACATATAGATAATCCCATGTATTTACCAATTTCAAGCTCATGTATAAACAATATAGAAATAAATATTCGTGACGATAGTGGAAAACTTATAAACTTTCCAAAAGACTCAAAAACTCATTTGACACTACATTTTCGTAAAGTAGATGGCTAATTCCGATATTATTAGTATGTATAGTGATAGCCAATCTGGCGGTGAATTACCATATTTTATTGGTAAACAGTACGGATCAGGTTGGTTAAAAACAATAGGGAGATTTGCACTTCCTATTCTTAAACGTATTGGTAGTATTGGTATGAAAACTGCAAAAGATGTTATTATGAATGAACAGAAAATATTACCATCCCTATAAACAAATGCTTTAGCTGAGTTAGGGAAGGTTCTGCCTGGAGTTGCTGGTATGTTTCAAAAAGATACGCCTCCAGCCCCAGCTCCAAAACGTAAAGGACATGGAATATCACGTATAAACAAACGAATGAAAGGACATGGAACTATATTTGCAAAATGATTTGTGGTAAATCCGAATTATGTATATTTGATAGACCATCGCCTCAAGCTGTAATAGAATTTGGGGCATTTGAGGAAGTTTTTCCTATGAATTCAATTACTGATAGTAGAAATGATATCGAGTTTTATATTAATGGTTCGCAAACTGAATATTTAGATTTGAACGAGACTTTATTGACTGTCCAGATCAAGGTTGTAGATAAAGATAGAAACGTTTTGGATGCCAATGCAGATGTAATACCGAACAATTTCATGTTTCATACTCTGTTTAAAGATGCAGTGTTGGGATTTAATAATATTAAGATTGAGGGCGGAAATAATACATTCATTCACAAAGCTTTGATAGAAACTATTTTAAATTACAATTCTGATACTAAAAATACCTGTCTTACAACTATGGGTTATGCAGCAACAGATGATGAAAGAAAAAAGTGGGTTAAAGGCTCAAAATCATTCACTATGTGCTCATCATTACAACTCGACTTTATGGATCAACCGAAATATTTGCTACCAGGAGTTAATGTACACATTAGATTGAAAAGGTCCGATTCTGCATTATCTCTTACTAGTGCAACCGGTGCACCAATATGCCAATTAGTTGATGCAAAATTATTGGTGAGAAGAGTTCGAGTAGACCCGTCAGTATTAGCTGGTCATCAATTGGGTCTTAATTCAAAATGTGCAATTTATTCTTTAAAAACAAAGGAAATTGTACAATTTGCTATTGCTAAAGGTGCTTCATCATTCTATAAAGAACAAATATTTGGTGACAGAAGAATGCCTAATTTTATTCTGGTAACATTTCAAAGTGAAACGCAATATAATGGATCGTATACTGCTTCCAGCTCAATTTTCAAAAACTTTGGTGTTACTTCATTGACTTTGTCGAAAAATACTGATTATAGAGAAACATATACTCAAGATTTCGAAAGCGATAATTACTGTGCGACATATATGCAGAGTATTGTTAGAAATCTGGGTTACTTAGATAAAAACTTGAATTGCGGAATAACTCTAGAAGAATTTAAAAGCAAATATCCATTTTTCACATTTGTTTTAGCTCCCGATTTTGATTTAAATCAGAGTCAACTACCACAAAACGGAAATTTACGACTGGATATTAAGTTTGCAAAAGCTATTACTGAACCGGTACATGTTATAATATATGGAGTATTTGAAAATGAAGTTCAAATTACTGCAAATAGAACCGTGCTAGTATAAATGTATACAGAAACACAAAAAGTTGTCATGGAGTAAGTTTTTTGATACTGTTTAATTTTATTAAAGTAGTTCTGTTCAGGTTAATTGAATTGGAAAACAAATATTAGGAAATGAATTTGTAGGTGTTTTTCCTCTCGATAAAATTCCTTATTTGAGCAATAATCAAGCCATAATCGTCAATACTCATTCGTCTCATCTTGGTGGAGAACATTGGATAGCTATATATGTGAAACCTAGTAATATATTCGTATTCGATCCTATGGGTTTCTATTATCCTGCTTTGTTGATATCAAAACTTCAAACAATTGGGAAACCTATTGTATATAATAAAACTATGTTTCAAAATCCATTGACTCAAACATGTGGTCAACACTGTTTGGCATGGTTGTTGTATAAAAAATTTGATGGTTAATAAATGTATACTGTATGATTTTTATTTGTTGACTATTTTAATTATTTGTTAAATATTATTTGTTAAATATTATTATTTGTTAAATATTATTATTATTTGTTAAATATTATTATTTTATGTTTAAAATTATTATGTAATACTATTACATGTTCAGTGCATACACAGTGCAAAGTAACAAAGCACTGAGTAATAAAGACATGTAAAGGTCACTATTTCGTCATGGTTTGTATAAACAAACATGTAGTGTCTTTTCCTATCCTATCTCTATTTTCATTGATCGGTTAATAAAACCTGTAATATCTCTCTTATATAGTCTACACTTTCATTTTTTCATCACTTTTAAAAATCTATTAACAATATTTAACAACATGAACAACAACAACAATATTCAAAGAGTTGACGGAAAGATTGTTGGAGGAATTAATGGTAAATTTATTATTTTATTATTTTATTATTTTTAATATGATTATTAGGTACTAATCAACAAATTAAAATGAATATCGACGGACAAGCTGTAGACATGAATAGAATAAATGGTAATAGTTTACTATTATAATCATTATTAATTTTATTATGCTTTTAGATGGAAATGTAATAAATACTTCTGCTGGTTCTGATGCTGGAAAATTTCTTTCGAAAGGACGAAAATGTAAGTATTTATTTATTGTTATAAGTTTTTGAGGTTTTTAAGTTTTTTAAACAATATTAATAATAATAATAATAATAATAATAATAATAATAATAATAATAATAATAATAATAATAATAATAATAATAATAATAATAATAATAATAATAATAATAATAATAATAATAATAATAATATTAATAATAATAATAATAATAATAATAATAATAATTAAAAGAAGATTATAAAGAAACTTATGAAAAGAAGATTTATTCATAAAAAGAAGATATTTTAAAAGAAGATTTATTTATTTATGATAATTTTGAAAGGAAGATTTATGAAAAGAAGATTTATTCATGGAAAGAAGATTTATTTATTTATGATGATTTTGAAAGGAAGATTTATGTAAAGAAGATTTATGAAAAGAAGATTTATTCATGAAAAGAAGATTTATGAAAAGAAGATTTATTAAATATGATGATTTTGAACATTATAATTAATAACTTTTGTATATTATTTGGAATCATAATTTATTTTAATTATTTATGAAAATAAAATCTATTTTAGAAAATGAATTAAATTATTTATGAAAACGAATTAAATTATATATTTTATAATATTTTTTATAATATTTTTTATAAGATACTATTTAAAAGACAATTTTGAATAATATCTTACGAAAAATATCTTAAACTTTGAAAATGATTATTAAAATTATCTTAACATTTTTTAAACATTTTATGATAAAAATATTTTCATAGGTTTGAAATACCAAAACTTTTGTAATAGTCAATATCATAATGACTGCGATGATATAATGGAAAGATATTATAGTCATAAATATAACGGTGTCACCTACATCCTATGCCCTAAATGTGAGGTTATTGAAGTTATAACGTATAAGGAATTTTATAATAAGCATAGACTCCATCTCCAACAATTTAAACCTTCTAAGAAATCTCTTTTCTATAGCTTATATGAATCGTTTGTTAACAATAATAATAATAATATCAATAATAATAATAATAATAATAATATCAACAACAACAACAATAATAGTAATATCAACAATAATAATATTAATATCAATAATAATAATAATATCGACAACAATAATAATATCAATAATAATAATAATAATATCAACAACACTAATACTAACAACACCAATAATAATGATATAAACGAAATAAATAATCTAAAAGATCAAGTAAATAAATTAAATGATCAAATAAATAATCTAATTAATATGAATAAAAGAAAAAATAATGAAAAAATAAATTCAATACCAAGTAAAAAATCTAAAGTTAATAAGTGATGATGAAATAATCAACATAAGTGATGATGAAATTGATAATAATAGTAGTAGTAGTAATATTTATTATAATAATGGTAATAATAATAATAATTATAATAATATTAATCAAATAGGTTATGGTGTCGTAGATGTCACCAGTGATTTAAATAATAATCATATTATATTAAAAATGGACGTTTCGTCTTTAGATTTAAAAACGGTCTCTGTACCAGACATTTTAATAAATAAATTAAATTTATATGTAAATAAATTATAATCATGTAAAATTCAATTTTGTCTAAAGGTGGAATTTATAAAAGATGATGAGTTACATTCTTTTGCAATTTCGAATTCAGCTCGAGTTTGGAGCGATACATTCATTGACGAAGGTATTGCTCGTTTAAATGAAAAAATAATTAAAATTAATGAGAAAGGTAGTAATTGGACTATCAATAAAATAGAATACATAAGCTTTGTTCTGACTAAATTTGCTGAAATAAGTCGGTTAAGTGGTGGAAGTTTTATTGAAACCCCAAAATCTTTAAGAAACTTAAGCTGTCTCGTTAATGTAGTTAATAATGACCACTTCTGCTTTTTGTATAGTTTCTTGTCAATTATTAAATATGACAGTATAAATAGGCAATATAGAAATCGCCCTAATTCCTACAATCTTTCTGAAATTAAATTTGATCCTAATGATATGCCGATGAAACTATCAAATATAAGCAAATTTGAACAACAAAATCCGGGTTATAGTATTATTAATGTTCTTACTTATAAAGAAAAGGCTTTGATTGACATTTCCGATGAAGATGCAGTTATGAAACATCCCTTTATTGATATAATATACAGGAGTAAGATAGTAGGAGCCATACCTATCAATTTATTATTAATCGAAAAGAATGATAATTATCATTATATTGAAATCACAGACCTAAATAGATTCCTTAATTGTAGGAATAGTTCAATCACTCCTGTTAGGATTTGTAGACAGTGGTGCCCTAGATGTTTAAACGGTTTTAGAAATGATGACACTTTTAATAGACATAAGGGTCTTTGCGATAAAATCAGCTTGGTACTACCTTGTACACATTGCCTAAAAATAAATATTTAGAATTTACTGATTGGAGTAAAATAGTTACTCCTCCCTTTGTTATTTACGCTGACTTTGAGGCTATCTTACCTAAAGACACTCGCTACTTTCAACGTCATCTGCCTATTTCTGCCGGTATGCTTTTTATTAATAATTTTACGGGCGTAAAAATTTATAAGTCGTTCACCGGTTTAGATTGTGTCGATCAATTTCTTACTGAAATTGAAATGATAGAGAAATATATTGTAACTCCTTATTATTATAAAAATTATCAAAAGAAAATGATAATTACAGATGAGCAACAATTAATATTTGAAAACAGCACATCATGTTATTTGTGCAATAAGCCTTTAGTTAGTCCAGTTAGGGACCATGATCATTTTACCGGTCTATATCTTGGTGCCGCTTGTACAACTTGTAATCTGTCGAGGCAAATTAGACATACCCTTCCTGTAGTATTTCATAATTTAAAGGGTTATGATCTGCATCATATCTTGAAATTTGGCCTTTCAAAATATCATTCATGGAATATTAGTTGTATTCCTTTAACCAGCGAGAAATTCCTTAGTCTTTTTGCTAGGATTGACTCATTAACTATTAAATTTATAGACTCTTATCAATTTGTCAGCGAGTCTTTAAATAATGCTGTCAAAACTTTATCATCTTTACCCTTGACCGAATCAGAATTTCAGGGTACAATAATAACTGCAAAGGGAATTTTTCCTTATGATGCCGCAACTTCATTAGAGGTTTTTCATAACACTCATCAGTTACCACCTATTTGGAAAGATGTGACTCCCGCTGAATATGAGACAGCTCAGCGAATTTGGGTTGAAACTTCATGTACTTCACTTTTCGATTACATGATGGTTTATTTAAAACTTGATGTTTTCCTTTTAGCCGATTTTTTCCAGCAATTTAGAGCTAAGTCCATTGCTCATAACCGACTAGAGCCATTAAATTTCTTAGGGATTCCAGGTATGTCTTGGAATTCAGCCTTATTAACTTTAAACTCTCCAATTGAGCTCCTCACCGATATGGAAATGTATAACTTTTTCGAGGGCGGTATCCGTGGCGGACTAACTTTTGTAAATAAACATTATGTAAAAACAGACCCGGATACCGCTTTGCTTTACATAGATATAAATAATTTATACGGTTGGGCTTTAAGTCAACCATTACCTTGCAGTGACTTTGAATGGGTTACTGATGATAATTTATTAAATAATATAATTGTTGAATGCACAACGGTAGATTTAGATCTGCTTGATTATGGTTATACCATAGAAGTGGATTTAGAAATACCGTCGTCAATTCACAACAAACTGGACGATCTTCCCGTTGCCGCTGAAAAGATGTGTGTACCGGGTTCGAAAATAGAGAAGCTGTTGCTTACACACAGCCCCAAGAGGAACTACGTTCTTCAATGGAGGCTTCTACAAATATTTATTAAATTAGGTGTTAAAATATCGAAAACACATAGAGCAATTAAATTTAAACAAGATAAAATTTTCAAAAATTATATTAACACAAATACGGCGTTACGAGCAGCGTCGACAAATAAACTCGATAAAAATTTTATAAATCATTAAACAACAGTCTTTACGGCAAGACTGCTGAAAATCTTAAAAAACGTATTAATTTACGTCTGTGTAATTCTTCACAGAGATTATTAACATTCTGTTCGAAACCGACTTTTCGTAAATCCACCAAAATCGATGATGACTTGATTTCGGTTTTATTGAGGAAGGACATAGTGTGTTTGAATAGACCTAGTTTCATTGGTCAAACCGTACTTGATTTATCCAAACTCAGGATGTACCAGCTGCAGTATGAAGAGTTGCAAAATATCGCGACGAATTCAACTGCGAAATTAATATCGTTGCTGGAGACACAGATTCCTTCTTCTTGGAAATTAAACATTGTAGTCTTGACATTCTTTTACCTGCGATGATTAGAGATCAATTATTAGATACTTCGAATTATGACCCAAATCATCCTTTATATAGTAGGAACCTTGATTCTGTCATTGGTAAATTCAAAGACGAGAATAAAGGGTTATTATATAAAGATTGGGTGTTCTTGAGACCTAAATGTTACAGTTTGATGGGTGATGAGGAAAGTATGAAGGCTAAGGGGATAAGTATGAAAGATACTGGACTAACACATCAGTCGTATCTAGATTGTTATTTAAATGATAAAATATACACAGTCCCTCAGTTTAGAATAACGTCAAAAAATCACCAACTTTTTAGTATTAAAAATAATAAAAGAGCCTTGACATGTAGAGATGATAAGCGAAATTGGCTGGATAAAAATCAAAGTTTGGCATATGGCCATTATAGGGGCGGTGACACCGATATATTTATAGATTCAACGGAAGCTATCTCAGCAGATGATACAGATGATTTCCATGATCCAGCAGATGATAATTATTTTGGACATGATTATTTTCGATGATGTGTTTAAATTATTTAATAAATGTATTAGTCATATTGTCTTGAATATTTTTAACAGTAACTTTGTGAACAATTTTTATACATTCTGTGTAATAATAATATGTTAAAGTTTTGTTAGTTACCTTTATGACCTTTACCTAGTGTGTTAATAAATTTTACTGTATATTTAAAGTATAATTTCTTTGTTAATGTTTTGTCTTGAATATTTTTAGCAGTACATTTGTGACCTTTACCTTTGTGACCTTTACCTTTGTGAGCAGTACCCATAATAATAATAATAATAATAATAATAATAATATTAATAATAATAATAATAATAATAATAATAAAAATAATAATAATAATAATAATAATAATAATAAAAATAATAATAATAATAATAATAATAATAATAATAATAATAATAAATTTAGAAAATATGTGTTTTATTACATTGTTTAATAATATCATTGTACCCTTGCGAGTTGTTGAGCGTGAGCAGTACCCATAGGTGGGCAGAATATTTTGTCGGATAGACTCGGAGTATATAACTTAATAATAATAATAATATATCAATAGCCATCGATGAGAACACTAACTTGTTGCGTATGTGGACACTAATAATATTTTTAACATTGTATGTGTGTGACCATAGGGGGACAGAATATCTTGTCTGATAGACTATATATACATTGTATGTAATAATAATTTATTTTGTCAACTTAACCGTCAAAATAAGTTTTTAAATACCGCAACGTAATATATATAATAATTAAAATATAATAAATTTTAAAATACCGCAACGTAATATATTTTTTAAAAAAAAATTTAAAAAAAAAATTAAAAAAAAAAATTTAAAAAAAAAATTAAAAAAACCCCCTCCCCCGGGGGGTAGGGGGTATGACGTAATATGTCTTTGTTCCCGGGTCCACACAATACCCTACTATATATATATATATATATATATATATATATACTTACTCGATTTTTATAAATATTCATTAGATATGTTGACAAATATTAATTGTAGGGGTCATGTGTCTTTGGAAACTGTTGGTATGATGAATTTCCCCAAGTGTAAACCACAACAATATGTTGACAAAACTGGAAAATATACTAATATATTTTTCAAAAATGGTTAATGTCGTATAACGGGTTGTAAGAAACCTATCGAATTCGAAAATTTACAATATAATATCAAAGATATTCAAGTTCAAAGTCTTACTATAGCTACCAAGGTTGAACAATCTATTAATTTGAATAATTTAGCAAAGTTATTAGATGGAGATTTTATATATGAACCTGAATTATTCCCCGCTCTGCGTTATACAAAATATAAGTATTAAAAATTTAGATTTACATACTATTGTTGAAGGAATTATAAATGATGTAAAGGATTTGATTGGATCTTTAACAATTTCTACAAGTAAAAATTACGAGGATTTGCTTGAATATTTATTCAACAATGACTGAACATGATGGTAACTGTTTTTTATTTTAAATTTGTTGATTTTTGTTTAGAAACTGTAAGGAGTTAGTAAACTCCTATATAGAATTATTATGGTTAAATGGTAGAAGTGAGATCAGTTAGTAGAAATAATTATTTCTGTTAAATTTTTATATTTAAATTCTATATTAAATTATATCATATTATATTAAATTATATTAAATTAAATCAATTAAATGTATGACCAATAATTACATTAATATTATTAATTATCACGCCTCGGTGTTTAAATACGCTAGTAAACGAGACAGATTTGAAGTTGTTATAAAGAATAAATGCTTGAAGAAGATTTGAATTTAATTGCGTCTAACATGGCGACCACGACCACGGATTTATTGATAAGCCGACTATTACCTGAGAAATTTCACAAAGGCGATGATCTAGAAAATTTTATCAAGTATTGTCAAAGGTTTTTTGGCGCGACAAAAACAACAATTAGGATGCAAGTAATATTAACTACAACATTACTTGACAGATCGCTAATGGATCGCTAATGGAAGAAGCAGTCGAAGGAAAAACTATGGAAGAGAAACTTCGATTTGCATTTTCGAAACAGACATCATTAATGGATGATCTAAAAGAAGCTTTGAGTTATGAACAAGAATCAGATTCAGCCGAAACTTTTATAGAGAAAATTAAAAAGATGACAAAGAAATTAATAGCGCACAAATGGAATGAAGAAGAAATAGAAAAATGCCTGCTTACAAACTGTGTAAGAGATCGAGAAATTAAAAAAAGAGATCGAGATGAAAGATTTGAAAACATCAGAAGAAATAAAAGCGACAATAAAGAAATTAGAAAAGGTAAACAAAATTATGGGCCATATTAATGTTGTGAAGACTTCACCGGTTGTTCAAAACTACAGAAGCTACAGAGATGTTGCTCAAAGAGGAATGGTAAACGGAAATAATAATTTCAAGCAGCGAAACGTCAGTAACCGACAATTTGAATGCTGGACATGGAAGAAAACTGGTCATATTAGTCGAGAATGCCAAATGAAAAAGAAAATGAAGTGTTTTGCATGCGGAGTTGACGGCCACGTACGGCGAGAATGTTCAACGATTCAATGCCAGAGATGTCACTTACGTGGACACAAGGAGATCGACTGCTATACAAATTTGGAAAGAAGGAAGTTCCAAACTAATTCAAACATGAGAAACAATAATTATTATGCACATCGAACCACATGCTTTAAACAACAGATCAACAATCCAGGAAGAACAATTGCAACAATTGAATCTAATGATGAGACGATGCCACTGGATTATTCAGATGATGCAGAAGGCAAATATGAGGATATCCAGCACCCAAAAGTACATGCTTCGACACGGGAGGCAATGATCGGAGCATTATACTAGGTAATTTTGATATTGATGTAAATATTGGTCATTAAAATTTTGATAATGTAAATAATCCATATATATATATATATATATATATATATTATATATATATATATATATATATATATATATATATATATATATATATATATATATATAAATGTAGAACCTTTATGTAATAAAATTTGTAATTTAAATAATTTTAAATGTTATAGTTATTTTAATGCTGACCAATCTTTAATAAATAATAATAATAATCCTAAGAATCAAGAAGAGTATAATGAAATTAAAGAAGCAGAATATAATAATAAAATAGTAAATGAAAAAGTTTATAAATTTATTAAAAAGGCAGAAGATAAATTCGAGAGAAATGAAATCGGCTGGATTATTGAAATATCAGAGGAGCAAAATATTTTCACTAAAGTTGAATGGAAACGACCGAAACTGCATTATGACAAAATGCAAGGTAGACCGAGTACAATTCTTGAAATTCAGGGCTATAGAATGGAATGCTTACTAGATACAGGAGCAAGAGTAAATGTAATGGCAGAAGCAGTTGTGGACAAATTAGTGAATGTAAAAATCATAAAAACAGATGAGATGTTAAAATGTGCAAATGATAGTAAATTAGACTCAATCGGAAAAATATATATTGATGTTAGAATTGGTAATATGGAAAGGAAAATAACATTTATAATAGTTAAAAATATTGTTCCAGATATAATAGGCGGAGTGGAATTGCAGAAAGAGTTTGGAATTGAATTAAACTACACCAAGCAAAATGAAAAAGGATATAATGAATTTGTGTGTGAAATAGAAGCTAGATTTGGGGAAAAGATTACAGATAACGAGAGATGTCAAAAAACAATAGAAATTCTAAGATTAAACGAAAATAAAAGACTGTTAGAGATTGTTAAAAACAATAAAAGTGTTTTTATGGCTAATAACTGGGATATTGGATGTACTGATTTAATTGCACATAAAATCATTACAAAAGAAAGGCCAATTATGATAAAACCCAGAAGAAAACCCACCAATTTAGAGAAAATAAATGCTGCAATAAAAAATTTAGAAATTAATGATATCATAAGAAGATGTAATTCACCTTGAAATACGCCGTTAGTATGCGTGTGGAAAAAAGACAAAAAAGATATCAGACTTTGTTTAGATTTTAGACAGCTTAATAAGATTACTGAAAGACAAGCTTTTCCTCTGCTGAATGTAGAAGAAATTCTAGATACATTACATGGATCTAAGTACTTTAGTTCTATAGACCTTGGGAACGCTTATCATCAAGTGAAATGGGATATAGAATCGCAAGAAAAGACAGCATTTTCTACTAAAGAAGGGCAATTTTGTTTTAATAGAATGCCTTTTGGCATTGCGGCGGCTCCGGGTACATTCCAAGAATTAATGACAAAAATATTGAAAGATCTATGGAAAGAAGGAGTTATGGTGTATTTAGAAGATATTTTAATTTTTACAAGAACAATTGAAGAACATTACAATGTGTTTGGAAAAGTTCTAGAGAAAATAAGGGAAGCTAAATTGAGAATCAATCCAGAAAAATGTCAGTTATTAAAGAGCGAAGTAAAGTTTTTAGGGCACATTATTAACAGTCAGGGGATTTGGACAGATCAAAGTAAAATTGAGGCTATTAAATCATTTCAGAGGCCTAAGTGTATAAAGAATTTGAGAAGCTTTTTAGGTATATGTAACTATTATCGGAGATTTATTAAGAAATATGCAACACATTCAAGAGCGCTAGAAAGCATGTGTGGAAGCAATAGTGAAAAAATAATCTGGACTGAGGAATGTGAGAAAGCTTTCGAAGAAATGAAACTGGCGTTGACTACAGCGCCAATTCTCGTTTTACCAGATTTCTAGAAAGAATTCATATTAGATAAAGATGCAAGCTTTGATACAATTGGAGCTGTATTATCACAAAGAGATGAAATGGGGCACGAATACGTAATTGCATATGGATATCATGCAACGAGTAGCCATGAAAGAGGATATTGTATAACACGAAAGAGCTTTTGGCTATATATTATTTCTGTCACCATTTCAACCATTATTTATATGGTAAACGGTTTTTTTTGCGCACTGATCATAAGCAATAACGTTTTTGTTAACGACAAAGAAGCCTATAACAGCACAGTTCCAAACGTGGATAAATTACTTGAGCAGTTTAGACATAAAAATGCAGTTCAGAAAGGTACGGCGCATACGAAATAACTGGAATAAATGTCATGAAATTAATTCATATGGATCATTCTACGATTACGTGCTATAACTGATGATATTGAAAATTGTGATTTTTGTAAAAATAATATATGGAATACTTGTGGGGATGATAGTTGTACATGTTTGTGAATCTACAGAAAAGAGAAATAATTCATGCATTACGCATGGAATTGCAAAAAAATGTATTGTTGTAATAAATTATAAAATATACATATATTACCTTTAATATATTACCTTAATTAACCTATAACATTTAAAATTCATTTCTTTGTATACCATAAATCATTTCAGACTTTGTTAATCAGCATAAAATGGACTAGTTAATCACGTTTTGGTCATGTCTGTCTGTCACTTTGAAACTTGTTTACAATGGAATTAGAATTAGTATAAATATCTGTTTCAATTCATTAAATATTACAACTACAAATAGACCATCAATTACAGGTTTGTTGTCATTTACAAATATTCCATTTAATAGTTTTTAAATTTAGGAGTATTAAGAGAAAAATGCAGGATGCCGCTCATGAATTCGGAACACGGAAGTTTAAAGAATCGACATTATCCCTGGAAACCTTGCTCAATGTTCGAGGTGGATACAAAAAAGCCAGTAGAATTCTTGCAATACAAAACTAAAATTATTTGTATTGTCCAATTTCTTATATATTTAAGGTAGGTTTGTATAAATTATTTTAGATTTATATTTATTTATTGTTAGGAACCAGTAACCTTTAGAAAAATGTTTCCACAATGTCGATTTTCCAAAATCAAGTTCAATGATAGATGATACTGGGACAATTATTTCAGAGAATGAACGAAATATTCAATTTAATGAAGAAGATATTTATTAAATGCGATTTGGATATGATTCCCAATGACGATAAGATGAGTAAAATAACGGCATGATCACCGATTAATTCAAGGATATAATGTAAGCAGAGACCAAACCAAGCCAATTTGGAAAATTATAAAAGCCGAAGAAACGTTTGACGATGAACATTGTATATTTAAAATTTTTAAATACATCTTTATTAGTGTTTGGTTGATTTTAAATAATAATATAATAAAATAATTAGAGTTTTAAAATTTATTAATCATCACATTGATTTTTACCCTGTGGGCTGACTGCCAATTTACAACTACCGCGCCTGCCATTTTGTCGAGCGGGCGGGCGGGCTGGCGGCGGGTAGGTAGTTGATTTAATTTTTATTGAATAACTTGGGCATGCATGTTTTGTGTATGATTTTAAAAAATTAGACTTTAATTTGTATCTTTTTAAAATTTGCTTTGGAAAATTTGGAAATTGTTTTTTTGGGATTTTTAAAATTTGGAGAAAATAATTTTGGGACTTTTAAATTTTTGGGAAAATTTGGGGAAAATAATTTTGGGACTTTTTAAATTTGGAATTTTTGAGTAGTGACAATTTATTTTGGGTATTTTGTGATTGGAAATATTTTGTAAATATTCCATGCTGATTTTTTCTAGTAATTTTTTGATTTTTGCCAAGTATTTTTATATCAAAATTTTGTGACATTAAAATTTCAAATTTATCCAGACATTTTTATTTTTCAATTTTTTTTCTAAGTCAAGTGGTGGACCTTCACTTTAAAGTACTTTCATATTTTTTTAAAATATTTTTCCAAGTATTTTATTAAAGCTTTTGTTCATTGTCCCACCGTGTGTTGAAGAATATGATTTTATTTCTATAATATAAGATTTATCTATGTTTGATAATATATGAATGATGTTAAATTATGGCATTTGATGTTGAAGTTAGATACTTTAGAGCTCATTTTCCGTGAAAACTATGCATTTTTTCTATATATAGACTATATATTTTTATGTTCGTTATAAAATTCCGAGTTTAAAAAAATTTTCCAGGGGGGTAGTGGTGTGGATGGGACATGGTGTGGAAGGGACATATGCATCTACTCAGGATTTTCCAAGAAAATTCCCTAAAATATCTATCCATATTTAAGGCTTGACGTTCATTATAACTGTAAAATGTAAATAACTGCCTGATTAGAGACCTTGGTAAGTCGGACTATATTGTGGTATCAAACATATACAACTGACCCATCGATCGACGTGTTATACCTGTTCAATGTAATTGCATTAGATTTCAAATAAATGCTATCGTGATGATATTAACCTTTAAACGCCATAAATTATTAGTACAAAATGCTAATGATTTTCAAGAAATGCCGTAAAATGTTAAACCTTTTATGCGATCCAAAATACTCGGTCTTAGCTAATACAATGAATACAAAGTCATGGCCGTTTTTTATGGCCAACACGAACATGTAGAGCGCCTTAACGGGCTTAACGCACAGAAAGAGTTAAGCAATTTTTATTATGTTGAATATATATAAAATTAGGTTAATAAATTAATTTTATTTTGATAACATATTTTTAATTTGAAATTTTAGAAAAAAAAAACAAATAGAATTCGTAAATATAACGAAGCTTTGGACTTTCAAGTAAACATCTTTGATAATTTCATTCATTTCTTTATTTTACTAGACAACTTGAAAAGGAATTACAAGTTAGTTGAAATTACTTTTTAAAATTATTATTTCAATAAAATATATATAATAGTAGAGGGATATGAGCCCGTTACACCACGAGCCAGCTGGGACAATATACCCCCCCCCCGGGAAAATTTTTTCTTTAAAAACATGAGCCCGCTGGGACAAAGACAATTTTGCCAGAGTTCCCACCAACTGAATTTAACGATGGCTCATTTTAAAGCCCACTACAATACCTTTCGAATGAGCTAAAGATATCTTTATTTTCATTATTATTGATAAAGATATAACTATTTTTTCAAAGTCATTTATTTTTCAAGGTCATTTATTTTTTTCAAGGTCATATTTTAAAATTTAAATTTACAGAGTTTCCGCCGATGGAATTTATTGAACTATGGCTCATTTTGAAGCCCACTACAAGACCTTTCGAAATAACTATATGTCTCATAATTATTTATAAAGATATTATTATTATTATTATTATTATTATATATACTCCGAGTCTATCCGACAAATATTCTGTCCCCTATGGGTATTGTCGTAAGGGTACTGCTCACACTCAACAAGTCCAAGGGTATTATTTAACAAATCCATAAAACATAAATATATCTAAACAATAAAATAATGGTTATGTTAATACAAAGTCATTTTATTTTTATTATTATTATCATTATTATTATTATTATTATTATTTGAAGGAACAAATTAATATAATTTAAAAACAATAAAAACTAAAATACTTAGAAAATTTTTTTAAAATATGTAGGTCAACTCAAATAAGTAGGTCAACTCAAAATACTTATAAATTTTTTAGAATTTATGTAGGTCACATACACATATGCTATATATTTTCAATAAATAGTCTAACTCAAAGTATTAGTATTTTCAAAGCTATTTTCAAAATATATTTTCAAAGTATTATTTTCAAAGTATTCTTATTCTCAAATTATTCTAAAGTTATTCGCAATTTTATTTTCAAAGTAATATTATTTTCAAAGTATTATTTTCAAAGTAATTTTCAAAGTTCTTATTATTATTTTATTTTCGAAGTTTCATTATTTACTTAAATATTCATAGAACTAATTTTTACATCAATTTCATAATTTTCAACATTTTCAATATTTTCAATATGTTATGATTATTTTTAGGAACATTTTCATTAGTTGCACGAACATTTTCATCAATTATTATTATTATTATTATTATTATATTATTATTATTATTATTATTATATTAATTATTATTATTATTATTATTATATATTATTATTATTATATTATTAGTAGTATTATTATTATGATTATTATTATTATTATTATTATTATTATAATTATTATTATTATTATTATTATTATTATTATTATTATATTATTATTATTATTAGTATATATTTATTATTATTATTATTATTATTATTATTATATTATATATATTATTATATTATTATTATTATATATTATTATTATTAATATTATTATTATTATTATTATTCTTACAATATTATTACTTTATTTTTATTATTTTCAAGGTCATTATTATTTTTCAAAATATTATTATTTATTATTGATAGCTCATTCGAAAGGTTTTGAGAGGTGATTATTTGAGACCATGGTGAACCTTCAAATACATATAAAAACCTTCCAAGGGTTCAAAACCTTTAAACCTTATATAATATAATTCAATATATATCAAACAAAAGGTAATATAAAGGTGATTATCATGGTCATATCCTTGAAGGTCCAAGGGTCAAAGGTTTAAAATTTTTAAGGTCATTTAAACAAAGACCATGACTCATCCGATGACTTACCAAGGTCATGTATTTTTAGTGACAAAGACATCTATTTTAGTAACATTTGAATCTATTTTTAGTAACATTTTTGATCTATTTTTAGTAACATTTGTGATCCGATCACTCATCAAGGTCATTAAAGTACATATGACTCATCATTTTTAAACAAAGATATTATTATCATTATTATTATTATTTTCAAAGTAATATTTTCAAAGTTATTTTCAAAGTTATTTTGAAAATTCTTATTATCTACTATTATTAATATTACTATTTCTATTATCATTAATAAAATTTGTAATTATCATAAAACTTAATTTTTACGTCAATTTTATGATTTTCAACATTTTCATCATTTGCATGAATATTTTAATAATTTTCGATATATTCATAATTCCAACTTTTTCAACATTTCATGATTTCATAATTATTAATTATTTCATGGATTGTAACATTTTCAATATTTTCACGATATGTTCAACTTTCAAGAATATTTTCCAAAAATAATATTTTCAAGAATTATTTCCAAGAGTTCAAAGTTTTCTTCTTATTATTATTATTATATTTATCATTATTTT